>OZ030014.1:63274693-63407193 GCA_964023405.1 Apodemus agrarius | reverse complement strand
GCAGAGTGCTGCTGTGCTATGATAGTGTGGATTTTTTTTTTTTTTTTAAATGATTGGAAGACCAGCGTCTTGAATCCTATGAGCAGTTATAATTTTGGAAAACTTTGAAATGCGATTCTTTCTATCTTTTTTTTTTTTTTTTTTGGTTTTTTTTTTTCGAGACAGGGTTTCTCTGTGTAGCTCTGGCTGTCCTGGAACTCACTCTGTAGACCAGGCTGGCCTCGAACTCAGAAATCCGCCTGCCTCTGCCTCCCAAGTGCTGGGATTAAAGGCGTGCGCCACCAACGCCCGGCTCTTTCTATCTTTTTTTGGTCTTGTGTTTTTGATGCAAGGTGTCATCCTTGCCCCTTTTTATCCTGGAGTTGGGATTATGACCAGATTACAGTACCACCACGCCTGGCCCCCCACTTTGCTTTGATGTCTATTCTTATTTGATACATCCTAAGTATTGTTGATACTTAGGATGGTCTGATTGAGCTACAATCAGACTTTGATAGGAAGGGCTTCATTTTTTTCCTTAGCCATTTACCAGCTGCTGCTGTTTATTTACATGATGGTATTTGTTGGTCTCACTATGTAGCCCTGGCTGTCCTGGAACTTGCTATGTAGACCAGGCTAGCCTTGAACTCATAAGACCTGCCTGCCTCTGTGGGTAATTGTTGCTTGAAAACCAGCTTTTGATTACATAACAATTACTGTGTCTGTGTGTGTGTGTGTACGTGCACGCGCGCACACACACACACATACACACACATACACACATATACACATACACACACATACACACATATACACATACACACACACACACACACACACACACACACACACAAGACTTTCAGCCCTTGCTTTCTACCTCATTTGAGGCAGGGCATCATTTTCATTGCTGTGCTGGCTAGACAAGCTGGCCTGTGAAGGCAGATGTTTCCGTATCTCTGCTCTCCATGCCCTAGGGAGCTGCCTGAGTTGTGGACAAGTGTGTTAATAGATCTGCATCTTAAATGGGTTCTGGGAACCTGAACTCAGGTCCCTCTCTCCCTCCCTCCTTCTCTGAGATATGGTCTCACTATGGAAGGTCACTATGTATACTGGGTTGACCCTGATCTCAGAGATCCACCTGCCTCTGTCTTCCAAGCACTGGGATTAAACTCACACCACCACACCCGGCTACATTTTTTTTTTCAACTTTGAAAGAGTAAGTGAAGAAACCTGTCAGGTTTAAAAACCAACTTCGGGTCAGCTTACTTGTTTGGGATGCTGTGCTGAATCCCGAGGGACCTGGAAACACCTTGCTCTTTCAAGTTGGTACCTTAAGAGCAGAGATGCTAATAAGGAGAATAGAACAGCAGGAAGCTTCAGATTTTCTAGCCAGGCACTCTATTTTTGGAGAGAGACAGGAATGAAGACTCGTGCACACAAGAAGCAGAAGTCTCCCCTGTGTGGTTTGGCTGGAATATTAAGATTATAGGACTCATCAGAAGCCAGGGAGTTGTACAGAGTCCAGACCACTTTGAGAAGAGCGAAAGTCTCATACTGTAACTGCAATTGGTATGCAAGGCTGGAGCCTGAGGATTAGAAATGGATTATGCCGAGTTCCTCGAAAGGAAAGCTTCGTCGCCTCTTGTCACGACTCTTTATCCTCTTGGCCCGGCTCAGAAGCCCAGCCAGTGTGTCAGAAGCTCCAGACCGGACTTGTAAGGAGAATGCAACACAGAATGTAGTTTCCAGGATCCAGGAGAGGGCGAAGCAACCAGGTTGTGTCCCTGCTGTGAAGGGGCGGTGTGAGCAGCAGTCTCCCGAAACTGCTCCCTCTGGTGGCCAGAAGTGGCATTTGCTACTAACCTGGCGCTCAGACCCCTCCACCTGCAGTCAACTTGTCTTGCATTTATCATTTCACCCGGAGGGCTCTGGAGCTCGTTGGGTTCTGCCCTTGACTCTCAAAGTTTCTCCTCCTCCCCCTACGGCAATGAAAAAGCTATATCTTGTCACTCTTCACCCTGAGTGTGTGTTCTCACCCGGAAGCCAGCGTCCCCCCACCCCCCTCGCTGCAGTCAGGGCCAGGGCTTTATGAGGGCATCTTGCTTCCTCTGAGCTCTCCAGTGAGACGTTGGAAGGATGAACGAGTTGCCCTTTCTTAATAATTCGAACTTTCAGCCATGTTTTGAGACCCTTGAATTGTCAAGGCCACGCAAGTGGAAAGCAATACGATTATTTATTGCCACAATTGCTGTCTGTCGGCTTCTCCACTGACACCCAAGGCCCCTCATCCATCTCTATGAACATCAAAGAGATTACCGCTGCTTAAGGAGCGAAGTGCTGTCATGCAAGATTCATAAAGAGATGCAACGTGCAGGGACCACCTCCTTGGTATCTGACATCACCCAGGAGATTGACAGATGCTGGGCGTGAGCTCTAGTGTAGTACTTCTGAAAGGTGGCCTTTTGCTTTGCAGAAGGCATTGTCTTGGCGTAGACACTGCAGCTTTGTTTTCTGACACCTTGTCTTGTCCTGAAAGACACATCAGTTATACCTTCCCCGACATCAGAGAATTTGCTAAAGCCTGGTTGAAGAGAATCATAATAAAAATCTATAAGCACGGGCTTTTATGTATTTCACTTTTATTGAATTCCTTTTAGTATGAAAGCGACCGATTTTGTAGCATTCAGCATGGTGTCCATCGGCTGATGGAATACTTCGCGTGAGCACACAGGGGCTGCAGGCAGATAAAGGAAGAGGAAAGGCCAGGCTGGGTGGAATGGAGATGCTATTGCTTTCTCAGAGTGAGTGACTCCTGCAACATTCATTTCCTTCTTGGTTTTCTTTTGTGTATTTTTTTTCCTATAAGGAGGAGTGGGTTATTGATACAGCTGAAAGGTATCTTTAAGAGAAAACTCACACCAGACTACTAACAAAATAAATGAAAAAAAAATCGATGGAATGAACACAGCGTTTAATTTGCTCTTTGGTAAAAGCTTTCCTCATGGTGCTTTCTTTGGTTTCTGGAGACAGGGTCTTACCATGTAGCTCAGGCTGGCCTTGAACTTGAGGCCTTTGTGCTTCAGACTTTTTTTTTTTTGTTTTTTGTTTTTTTGTTTTTTTCGAGACAGGGTTTCTCTGTGTAGCCCTGGCTGTCCTGGAACTCACTTTGTAGACCAGGCTGGCCTTGAACTCAGAAATCTGCCTGCCTCTGCCTCCCAAGTGCTGGGATTACAGGCGTGCGCCACCCACCGCCCGGCTTGTGCTTCAGATTTTTGAGTGCTAGGATTATAAGGCTGTGTCTGATGTCCGGGCTCTTTCAGTTTGTCAATTAATATGTTTTAAAGACACAATCTCTTGTAGCTCAGGCTGGCCTCAAATGCTTTTCAAATAGTTGAGGGTAACTTTGAACTTCTGATCTCCCTGCAGTCACCTCCCCTAGTGTTGAGGCTACAGATGTGAGTTATCAGGCGTGGGTCTAGCTGTTCCTGGTATCTAGCCTCCTCCCCAGCCCACCCCTCTCCCGGGGCTGGGCCTTACCCACTGTGCTATCTTCACACTGTTCCAAACCTCTCATTTTCTCCTGGAGCGTGCTTTCTACCTCTGTGAGCCTAGCCATTGCTGCCACAGGTGCCAGAGAGGCCTCACTCCACCGCCAGTGTCGGGGGCAGTGGTGGCTGTCTCTCCCCATTGTGTCTAACAGTCACCATAGTTACATAATCATGCTCTCTAACATGCAGTGTGCCCCACCCCACCACAGGAGGGCAGGAACAAGCTATGGGGTGACAGGGGTGTGGGCAGGGACACCACATCCTCCTATTAGGGCCCCAGTATGGGGTCTGCTGATTATATTCGTGGTAGTGACCTGTCCTCTGGTATAGCAGCTGCTGCTTCAGAGCAACTGTGACCCCAAGAGGCTGTTTGTTGACTTTTATTCCCTCACAGAAGTAGGGGAGTGGGTAGGGTTGATGGACCCTCACCGAAGAATCAGGTCACTCCCTCCTGTACCTCCCGGCTGACTGCATGTGATTCCACTCTGACTGCATATGACCTGAGGCCTTAGGAGGTGCCAGGGCATATAGACCATAGAAACTTGACTAAAGAGGGACTCTTTCTGTGCGATTATGGAGAAATCCACAAACATGTTGCGGTGAGCCTTGTCAGTGGTGTGACTGCTTTGGGGTCATCCACAGTACCATGAGCAATCCCTCACTGTGCCCTGTAAGCAAGCCCCCACACTTGTTAGCTCTCAAAACAGGACTCTGGCTTGTCATTGGTCCCTGGTAAGAAGGGGTTGGTTAAGTCTCCCCAAGGAAAGAGATCCGAAAACAACATTTTGTCTTCTTTCCATGGCTGGCTCCTGCCTGTGAGTTCTCCTAAAGAAGTCTGTCAGGTGGGGAACGGGTACTCAGGAGTCTGACATACTAGGAGTCAGTGGGCAAGGAGGGCCAGCTCATGCTTGGGTGCCATGTCAGGTAAGACACCAGCAGTCAGTCAGGCCTGGACAGCCTGTCCTCGGTCAGCGTGACACCAATGGCTTGTCTTATGGGTGGAGAGGCAGAGGCAGGCTCTGTGCGGGCACAGGCTGCGGGGCATGGGCGGGCAAGGCCTTCTCGACCTTGTTCCTGGGCTCCCTTCTGGGCTGACAGTGCCCTTTCCCTGCAGAACGTGTGGCGGTCATGGCTGCTGTCATCTGCAGAGGCAGAGACCATGGCCTGAAAGGCATTACCTGTGCTCAGCTCTACAGGGCCAGACACAATTCTTCACACTCTGTGGGATGTATGTTCTGCTGTCCCTCTGGGATCGTTCTAAATTTGATATTTCAGTACAACCTGTTTCTAGGGCTGAAAAATGTATTTCTTCTACATCTGATCGTTATCGTGTAGGGAATCGTCTCTTCTCAATTATCCTGATGACTTAGAAGCTGGTGGCCCTAAATCTCAGTCTCTTCATGATGTCAGTATAGTTGCTTTGCCACCTGTTTCCTCCTTGCACCTTTTAAGGTTTCAGGGAATAGTGTTATCGTAACAATTTTCTGAGCATTTATTTATTTTGTGGTGTGTGTGTGTGTGTGTGTGTGTGTGTGTGTGTGTGTTTTAAAGGACAACTTGAAAAAGTAATTTCTCTTCTCCTACGTGGGTTCCAGTGACTGAATCCAGTGCTGTCAAGTTCAGCAGCAAGTACTATTACCTGCTGAGCCATCTCCCTAGCCGGAATACAAATTAGGAATTACAGGATGATAGGCCCCGAGCCTGCTTCTCTTTTACTTTGCCCGAGGCCACTCCCAGCTCTCTTCAGAGAAAGACTGTGCAGTGACTGGCAGGTGAGGATATCCGGTTGGAGTGTGAGTTTCTGAAGGACTTTTTAATGCTAGTGAATGAATCCAGGGCCTTGTTCATGCTAGACAAGCTCTCTACCATGGAACTGGTAGAGTTCCAATATCTTGATTTAATTGAGTTCTGTGGTCTTTAAAAATCTCCCATAAGATGTGGAGAAAGAGGAACACTCCTCCACTGCTGGTGGGATTGCAAGCTGGTACTACCATGCTGGAAAGCAGTCTCGGGGTTCCTCAGAAAACTGGGCATGACACTTCCGGTGGACCCTGCTCTACCACTCCTGGGCATATTCCCAGAGGATTCCCCAGCATGTAATAAGGATACATGCTCCACTATGCTCATAGCAGCCCTATTTATAATAGCCAGAAGCTGGAAAGAACCCAGATGCCCCTCAACGGAGGAATGGATACAGAAAATGTGGTATATATACACAATGGAGTACTATTCAGCCGTTAGAAACAATGAATTCATAAAATTCTTAGACAAATGGATGGAACTGGAGAACATCATCCTAAGTGAGGTAACCCAGTCTCAAAAGAACACTCATGGTATGCACTCACTGATAAACGGATATTAGCCTAGAAGCTTCGAATACCCAAGACACAATTCACATATCAAATTATGCACAGGAAGAAAGAAGGAGAGGTCCCTGGTCCTGGAAAGGCTCAGTACATCAGTTTAGGGGAATACCAGGACAGGGAAGTGGGGAAAGGGTGGATTGGGGAACAGGGGGAGGGAAGAGGGCTTATGGGACTTTCAGGGAGGGGGGATTCAGAAAAGGGAAAATCACTTGAAATGTAAATAAAGAATATATTGAGCCGGGCAGTGGTGGCGCACGCCTTTAATCCCAGCACTTGGGAGGCAGAGGCAGGTGGCTCTCTGAGTTCAAGGCCAGCCTGGTCTACAGAGCTAGTTCCAGGACAGAGAAACCCTGTCTCGAAAAACAAACAAACAAACAAAAGAATATATCGAATTAAAAAAAATCTCCCATAAGATATGATAACTGCTCTAACTTACCCATAACTGAAGGCTGAGGAGGTCTCAAGATAGACACCAGAATGAGGCCTCCACTCTGTTCCCGGGTTCACGACTCCTGAAGAAAGAGTCGGAAAGGAGACAGAGTAGGGAGTTCACTTCAGGGCGAAGGCGGTATTCAAGTGTGAGTGTAGGCTTCTCAAGAGAGAATTGTATTGTGGCACTTTGGCTAGCTTGAGTTATGGGCAAAATTATTGGAAGGATGGAATAGACTGAGACTTAGGCAGAAAATCTAGGGCCACCAGCTTCTAAGTCAGGAGAATTGAGAAGAGACAATTCCCTACATGATAATGGGCAGATATAGAAGAAATGCATTTGTGTCACCTATGTCTGTTTGGTGACTGTGGTGGATGACTAGGATGGTCCTACAAGTGAACAGCTTTGGGTAAAACGACATTAGCAAACGCAACACGACCAGATGATTGAAAAGGACTCATTCAGACTCCTGCCCCTCACCTCCGCGATAGCACAGTTTGCTCAGAGGAAGGAGACATGGCCAAGGGACGCAGTCACCCAAGCGGAGCCCAGATGAAGAAGGGTCCAAATGAGGTAAGTGGAGCTGGGGAGGTGGTTTACTTGGTAGTATTTGCTGCTTAAGCCTGAGAACCTCAATTTGAGTCCCTAGTGCCCACATAAAAAGCCAGGCCTTGTGGTGTGCATTGTAACCCAGCATCAGGGAGGCAGAGACGGACAGATTCCGGGGGCTTGCAGGGCTGCTATCCTAGCTAAAGCCATTTATGGTAAGGGGTTCCATCTCATAAACGAGTTGACCTCTGGTCTCTTCTTGTACCTGCACACGTGTGCACAAATGATTGGCAAACTGTGGATGCGTGAGGCATGGTATTCGTTGTTTTAGCATGGAGGCTTCGTGTCGGCTTGCTTCATGTTACACTATCATATTATGAGTTGCCCTCCGGATTCAGATGTGAAGCCTCACGATAATGGAGCTTTGGAGGGACACTTAGGGTCAGATGAGGTCAAGAGTGGTCCTTGCGGTCAGTGCCCTCAGAACATGAGGTACGGGATGGTTCACGTCCTCTCCCCTTCATTCTTTCACACTGGTCGGGGGGCATCATGTGAGGTCACAGGGATGAGGCAATTGTCCAAAAGTCAGGAAGACAACCATGCCATCAATCTGATCTTGGGCTTCCAGTGTCTACAACTATGAAAAAAGAGTGTTGTTGATAAGCTCCCTAAGCCTATGGCGTTTCCCTATGGCCACCAGTGTAGACTGCCACTGATTAGGACCCACACAAGGTGCAGAGTAAAAGCCAGGGTGAGTTCGGTGTGCTTTCCACATTTTGTGTATCTCCTGTCTCCAAATCTCTATTATTACTATTATTACTATTATTATTATTATTATTACTATTATTACTATTATTATTATTATTATTATTATTATTATTTCTGATAGAGTTATTCTATGGAGTCCAAGCTGGTCTTGAACTTGAGATGTTGTGTCAGCTTCCTGGTTGCTATCATTTCAACCGAGGGCCCCATTCCCTGTATCCCTTAACTTTTTGCATGAATGCGAGCATGGAAGTTTGCAAGTTTTCTCGTTGCCTCTTCCAGGTTCATTCAGTTCCCTCTCCTTGTCCAAGTTTCTTTGGTATTCTCGCCTTCTTTGTGGGCTCTAGCCAAATCTTGGCTTGTTCACAGCAGGCTGCCTTCTCTATGCTGGGAACTCCTATCTTCTGATGATCTCTCATTGCCAAGTACAGCAAACCCTCTTAATCTGCCACACATTTCAATTTTCAGATCTAAACTGTGCCCCCCAATTTTATGTCAACTTGACCCAGGCTAGAGTCATCTGAGAGGAGGAACTTCAACTGAGAAAATGACTCCGTAAGATTGGGCTGTAGGCAAGCCTGGAGGGCATTTTCTTAATTAATGATTGATGTGGGAGGGCCCAGCCCACTGTGGGTGCTGCCATCCCTTAGGCTGGTGGTCCTGAGTTTTACACAAAAGCAGCTGAACACGGCAGCAAGCAGCAGCACTCCATGGCTCTGCATTTGATCCTGCCTCCAGACGCTCCACCTGTTTGCGTTCCTGTCCTGATTTCCTTCGGTGATGGACTGTGGTTTTGGAAATACAGGCAAACAAAACCCTTTCTCTCCAAATTACTTTTGGTCAAGGTGCTTCATCATAGCAATAGTGACACCAAGGGTCCCTTTTGTACATGAGGGATTTTCTTCCCTCACCCAAGTTCCTGTCATAATGACTGAATTATGTATAAATAAATGCCTAGGCCAAAAGCCTTGGCTTTTTTCCTGCTGGGTTGGTAACTCAGTCGTCCCGTTTATTCTATGCTAAGTCCAAGAAGTTAGTTAGCTTTCCTCAGGTTCACTCAGCTGTCTCCATCAGCGTCTGGGCGAATCCTCCCTGCATCTGACTGCTTCCCAGAATCCTCTGTCCCAGGAACTCCCACCTCCTATTCCCTCCTAAGCTAATTGGTGAACAGCTTGTTTATTGACAGGTGATGCTTCCAAACAGCACACAAGAGATTCTTTCTACACCCTTTCCTTGCCTGTTCCAAATGATAACTCTACAGAGAGGGGAATAGTTTGAGACACAGTCATAACACACGCTGAACATCCTTTATCTGAAGTGCCTGGGGCCAGAAAGGATTCGGATTTGGGATTCCCCTGTCTCCACCCCAGATTTCAGAATATTTATATAGATTGTCATTTGAACATTGCTAATCTAAAAAGTTGAAATGCTGCAAAATCAGAAATTGAGTGCAAAAAGTTGTATTTTGTACTAGGGATGCTCAATCTGTGTTTTATGACTTCTTTTTCTAAGTAATGTACACTACAGACATGTACAATATTTTGGTTTGTGTTTGTGTATGTATGTGTGTTTGACAGGGTTTTACTACGTATACCTGGCTAGCTTTGCATTTTCTCAGTAACCCAAGCTGACTCCAGACTAACAGCAAATCTTCTGAGTACTGGGATTACAGGTGTGTGCGTTACCATACCTGTAACAATTCCTAGTTAAACAGAACTAAAACTAATGCTGAAAATGATTCTATGGCCACTGTGATGAGAACAAAGGATCCTTGAGTGCATAACTGTCACTTTAGCCATCATGGGGTGTAGCGCAGTGGTGTAGCAGCTGCGAGGCTCTGGGTTCAACTGTCAACACCACAAAAATTAGTAACAAAAATTCAGGTATCACATCATATTTACTGGTTACTAGGCTTAGGATTCATTTCAAAGACATAATCAAAGCCAGGGGACAGTCCCTGAATTCTGACAAGAAAATTTACAATACTGTAACCAAAGAATGACTCCTGACTTTATTTTTTTCAAAGCCTTATTTGTAATCCATTTGGAAAATTAAACTGCACACTATAGTATTAAGATTAGGCACACAAACATGCACAATTAGGGAACTGTATGAATTTCATTTCTTTCAATGTATTTTAACAGATGGTTTCTAAATATACATATTAAAAAACTATATATATATTAAAAATGTGAAGATATAACAAATAGAATTGCAAAGGATTTAAATATCATGCACACAATCTTGAGGGCCGCTGAGGGGAGAGCTCGCTCTCTGGAGGGTGATGGGTGACAATAAAGCCACAGGAGAGCTGAGGTTGATGGCTTGCTATTGTTATCTGTTGGGCATATTAATCCCTCCTTCCCCCAACAGGCTCCAAGACACTCTATTTCATTTTCTCTTTGGATTTTGCATGAAAAGTGGTGAGCACAAAAGAAGCAAATTGTTGAAAATAAAGGTAAGGGCTTGGAAGCCACAAGGGGGCAGGGTATATTTGGTACATCTGGTTGACCCTGAGCAGTTTTTCGGGATTCAGCCTCTCCGATGAAAGCTTTTATCTACCTTAGTCCTTTAATCGCATCCACCTCCCACCAGGAAGGGGCAGAATCTTCCTGAGATGGGGTAGGAACAGGTCCCCTGGAAGCATCAGAGTAAGGTCAACAGAAAACTTTCATGCATTGATCCCACTTGAGCAAGAGCTGCTGAGCTCTGCCAAGGATGAACCTGACCTTAGACACAGCAGAGCAGCAGCTGTCCAAGCAGGAGTGACTAAGCCTGTCCGTGAAATGTGTGCATCTCCTCAAACACGCGAAACAATACGATGAGTTAGTCACACAGGGAATCCATTAGACTTGGCAATTTAATTTCTGCTTCCTTGAGCTCTTTTCTTGAGGGCTTGGGGGAGGGGTGTCTCCCCTACTTAGCATAATAGATCTCATTAGATTCCGCAGGAATTCTTGACTTATCCTTTGGGCTGTTTAGAAAAATATGACTTTTTTTTTTTCTTTTTAAAGTCAGTCTCGTCAGAAAAGAAAACAGGACATAAGCTTTGATCACTTACCAGTTCAGATTAACACTGAAATGCTCAAGGTTGAAGATCTGTCAAATGGGGCAGCAGAAAATATCGTTCTCTCCAAACAAGGGAAGTGCAGATGAACGCATTTCACATCCAAATAACACTTGGACCGGACCGTATGCTTTACTAAACTGAAAATTCCCCATTCCGAGTCACCGAGTGTTCAAAGCTTCACAGAATCAGTCCGTATTAAATGAAAAATAAATCAATTGTCATGGTCGTATAGCCCAGAAAATTTACAGCTGAACTAAGACAGAGAAAGTGACCCCTCCCTCATCCCCCCTGCCGTCAGTCTCAGGTCCTCACACCTTCAGATCAGGATGACGTAGGTGCGGGCAGCAGGGGGTGCCCTCGCTTTGCTCTATTTGTTGATCACCTGTGTGTTTTATCAGGAGGACTTTTGTGGCTGGGTGATGGCCTGGAGGCTCTGTGGCCACTTCCAGATCCTGCGTGGCCTGCCTCTTCTAGCAGGGCTGCCTTTCATTTGAAAACCTCAGTCTTCTATACTCTAGGAACACAAGACAGTTATCTTTTAAAACATGGCTTTTTGTTGTTGCATATTTGTGTGTGTGTGTGTGTGTGTGTGTGTGTGTGTGTACACGTTTCTCTGTGTAAGAGCCCTTTCTGTCCTCTGTAAACCCAGGCTGGCCTTGAACTAACAGAAGTCCATCTGCTTCTGCCTCTCAAGGGCTGGGATTAATTCAAACGTGGTTTAAGTCATTCCATTTAAAGCTTAAAATATTGGGACAACTCTGCCATCACCACAGATTTCAAAGAGGACAGAAGATAAGTTCCTATTCTGTGGTTTGGGTGCTAGTGCTTTAATGTGAGAGCTCCCTGTGGTCTTTCTCAGAAATGGGAGGATTTTTTTTTTCTATCAAAGATTACAAGGCACAGTAGGGCATTGGCTTAAGGGCTGGGCATGTTGCCTTTGACCTGGAGTGCCACTGGAGGAAAACCCACTTTTCTCTAGTTCTCTTGACTGGAACTTTAGGGGCTTGGTTCTGTGGGTGCTGTTCTAGCTCTTTGATTAAGTATTCAGAACATCTCTGTATCCAGCGGCTCAACTGGTAACTAATTCTATCTTGTATGTTTTCTGTTGGGTTAAGGACTACTTCAAGCCTGGGTCGTTCCTGTGGGACAGAGGTTGAGAGATAAAGGTAGATAAAGGAATGACGAGCGGGTGCACTCTGAAGAGACAAAGCCACCCATGCATCGATGAGACACCACCATCTTTTTATTTTATTTTATTTTTTATTTTTATTTTTTGAGACAGGGTTTCTCTGTGTAGTCCTGGAACTCACTCTGTAGACCAGGCTGGCCTCGAACTCAGAAATCTGCCTGCCTCGGCCTCCCAAGGGCTGGGATTACAGGCGTGCGCCACCACCGCCCGGCTGAGCCACCACTATCTTAAGCAACTTGGGGAGGAAAGAATGGGTCATTTCTCTCATTTCCCATATCTTAGTCAGTGACGGAAGGAAATCAGAGTAGGAACTCAAGGCAGGGGCCTGAGGGCAGGGGTGGAGGCAGGGGCCATGGAGGATGCTGCCTAATTCACTCATGGCTGTTAGGCTTCTGTCTAAGCTCCACCCCACAGCTACCTGGCAACAGCCAAGTAGGTCGGGCCCACTATAAAGGGGGCTGCTTGGCCCCTCCTCTCTCTTTTGTTCTCTCACTCTCTTAGCCTCTCTCTTGCCCCCTCTTGGGCTCTCCTCCCTCCCCCCTTTCCTCCTCCCCTTTCCCCCCCTATGTGGTCACAGCTGGCCTCTGCTTCTCTACTCTCTCCCTCTCTCTGCCTTTCTCTGCCTATACTACCCCTTTAACTCCCCTCCCCTTGCCCTAAATAAACTCTATTTTATACTATACTGTTGTGTGTCTGGTCCCTGGGAGGTGGGGGGGAAGGGATGCCTCGGCCCCCACTGAGGCACCCCCTTCCCCCACACCTCTGTAGAACATATTTTCTCACCTATTTCTCTTTTTATGATCACAACAATGGCTATTTAGTTCAGCCTAATTTCTCTCCACTCCATTTTCTTCTTTCCTTCTTTCTTTTTAGAAATTTGTATTTGAGATTGTAATGTAATTGCATAATCTCTCCCTTCCTCCATCTAAGCCCTCCTATATAACCCTACTGGAGGATTTGGAATCCATGGCCTCTTTGTTCATTTGTTGTTGTTGTTGTTGTATGTGCACTTCTAAATAAATAACCACAATCTGCTCCATCTGTATAACACTCATTGTGTGTATGTTTTCAGGGCTGACCATTTGGTATTGGATAACAAATGTTTTCTCCTTATAAAACAAAGACTATTTCTCCCACTCTCAGCAGTTGCCTGCAGTTCTTCGTGTAGGGTTGAGGTCTCCTGGGCTTCTGTCGCCTCTTCACCTACCCTGACATAACTATTTTTGTCTTTGTTCAGCTTTAGGCAGTGTGATGGTTTGTATATGTGATATGTGTGGCCCAGGGAGTGGCACTATTAGATGGCGTGGACTTGTTGGAGTGGGTGTGTTACTGTGGATGAGGACTTTAAGACCCTCATCCTAGCTGCCTAGAAGCCAGTATTCTGCTAGCAGCCTTCAGATGGAGATGTAGAACTCTCAGCTCCTCCTGCACCGTGCCTGCCTGGATGCTACCATGCTCCCACCTTGATGATAATGGACTGAACCTTTGAACCTGTAAGCCAGCCCCAATGAAATGTTTTCCTTTATAAGACTCGCCTTGGTTATGGTGTCTGTTCACAGCAGACTCTCACTAACTATGATAGGCAGTCATGTTGGTGAGACTTTATAAGTGTAGCTTCTGATATACCTAGAGGACACAGACTTCCTGTTCTGGCTCTTACAGTCTTTTAGTACTCTCTTCTGCAATAATCCCTGAGCCTTAGGTTATATTCTAGATGAATCACCCATTGGGATTGGGCTCCGTCACTCTGCATTTTGATTGATTGTGGTTTTCTGTAGGGCGGTCTCCGTTTGTTGCAAAGAGAAGTCTCCTTGATGAGGGAGTAAAGACTACACTTATCCTCAGGTATAAAGGTAAATATTTAGAATGTAGTTAGGAATTGTGCAGATTTGGCGAAGTTGAAGCTTTAGGTTTTCCTTCAAGACCCATAACTTCACGAGCTCTGCGTAGCTAGCAAGGTTTGAAGTACCGGGCATGGTTTTCCCTCTTGGTGAGTGGCCTTCAGTCCAAATAGAGAGCTGTGGATTACCACCTAGATATGCATGCCTCTACCGCACTCTAAGGATTGGTGCGTCATGTTGTTTGTTGTTGTGGTTCTTACCTAGGTATCTTGTTGCTTCTTCCCTTTGGAGGCCTTTGTGGTGCTTTATGGTGCCCTGAAAACTAATCTTCAAGGAGAAAGCCTTTAGGGCCTCTAGAATCTATGTCTGAAGTGCATGATGTCTTCAGCAATAAAGACTGATCTTTCAACTCTGGGTGGCAACCAAGAGCCACAGTGATATACTGTAAACTTTTGGGAGTCTCTCGGACAACTCTGATCAACAACTCAAAAGAGGGCTTCTCAGACCTGGTACTGGGGCTTTGTTAGATGGTCTTTGGCTCTTGGAAGGAACATTGCTAGTCCAGATGGGAATATTTCATTTAAACTATATATGACTATTTATACACAGACTTACATGTGTTATATTTTTAGTTAGATAGTTAATAGTATGATTCCTTATGACTTTTTCGGACTTCTGTTATTTTTCCTCCTCCCCTTCTGTATTTATCCCCTTCCCACCTCCCTAATCAGAGCCCCTTGTTTTGTGTGTCTCTTCCATCAGATAATGTGTGCTCCGCTCTTTTGCCCCCTCATACCCATACTCTAGAAATGGCACCGTTTTACTTTCATTGTTTTTACTTCAGGCCATGAGCTCAGATCTGAAGATTTGGAGCTAGGGGCCTGCACTGAGAGAGAACATGCCACGCTTGTCTTTCTGGGTCCGTGTTCTCTCTGTCAATAGATAGAGTTCATTACCTGAGATTTTCATTTTTCTTTCCAGCTGACTAGTAGTCCACAGAGTATATGGACTGCATTTCCATTCTCCATTTATCGGTTGAAGGATCTTCAGGTCATTTCCATCTCTAGCTGTTGTGAATGGAGCGTCAGTGAACATGGCTGAGCCAGTGCCTGTGGTTTAGGATGTCGAGTCCTGTGGGTGTGTGTCAAGGGGTGGAATAGCTGGGCTGTAGGGCAGATCTATCTTTATCTTTTAAAGAATTATTCACAGTGGCTATCTAGGGGGCTGGGCCAGTTTGGAATCCAGGTAGCAGTAAACAGTGGGTCCCTTTTCCCACATGCTCCAACATTCATTGTCCTTTTGTTGATCTTTGCCATTCTGACAGACGTGAGATGAGACATCTAAGTTGTTTGATGTGCGTTTCCATGATTACTATAGACAACGAGCGACTTTTGAGATTTTTTTCCCTTCTTTTGAGAACTCTCTTTAGACCCCAGGTCTGTTTTTTGAATTATTTATATATTCTGGATATTAATTCTCTGTCATGTATAGTTGGGAAATTTTTTCTCCTATTCTATGGACACGCTCTTCCTTCCTTCCCTTCCTTCCTTCCTTCCTTTCCTTCCTTCCTTCCTTCCTTCCTTCCTTCCTTCCTTCCTTCCTCCTTCTCTCTTTCTTCTGTTCTTCCTTTCTTTCATTTTTCAAGACAGGATTTCTCTGTGTAGCCCTTGTTGTTCTGGAACTTGCTCTGTAGACCAGGATGGCTCAGACTTATAGAGATCTACCTGTCCCTGCCTCAGTAGTGCTGGAATTAAAGTTGTGTAGCATCCCTGCTTGGCATGACTGTTTCTTTAGCTGTGCAGAAGCCGTTTAGCTTTATGAAGCCCCACTCACCTATTACTGCCTTAATTTTGGGGCAAATGGAGTCCTATTCAGAACACCCATCCCTCCACCTAGAGGATGCACTGCTTATGTTTTCTTCCAGTAGTTTCAGATTTCACATGTATGTCTTTGAACCTCTCAGAGTTAGTTTTGTGCAAGGTGTTAGGCATGGGATCAATTTCCTTCTTCTGCATGTACATATCCAGTTTTCCCAGTACCACTTGTTGAAGATATGTTCTTTTCTCCAGTATATGTTTTTGGCAACTTTGTTAATTAAAATGGCATTTAATGGCAATCTAATGTCAATTAAAATATAATTTAATGTCAATTAAAATTAAATGGTTGAAGTTATATGTACTTGTGTTTGCGTCTTCAATTTTGTTTCATTGGTCTCCATGTTTGGTTTTTGTGCAAGTACCATGTTGTTTTTATTACTATTCATCCTGTTTTCATATACTATCCAGGACTACCTGCCTAGGGGTGGTGCCACCCACAGTAGACAGGGCCTTCCCACATCAATCACTAATTAAGAAAATGTGTGTCAGATTTGCTCATAGGCCAATCTGGTGGGGACTATTTTCTCAGTTGATGTTCCTTCTTCTAGCCTGGGTCAAATTGACATAAAAACTAGCCACACACTCTTTAATCATTTTATTATTTTATAGATAGCAATGGCTATTAGTGAAGTAAACAAAAAAGCTAGTTGAAGTGGGAAAAACAAAAATGTTACATAACATGCCATAAACATTTGCTGTAATTCAAAACATATACAACATTTCATGGATGCCAACATACATATTTTTTACATTTACATGAATTTCTCTAGAATTAACATCGTGTTGTAATCGCTGTCTGCCAGGCAAAATTCAAGATATAATTACTATCATCTTTTTTGGGAGGTGGGGAATTCAATTTGCTGTCCTGGTGGTAGGATTGGTCCATAGCAAATTGTCAGTGTTCTTTTCTGGTAGAGTTTTGGGTTAAACTCAGGACCTTGCACATCCCAGCAAGAACTCTGCTGCTGAGCCATGCCTCCCAGCTCTGCACTCCTCATTGCTTTAAGCCACACGCCATAAGGACTCTGTAGAAAGACCAGGAGTTCATGAATAATATTCCATCGACACTTCTAGTAAGATGAAGCAAGCGATTGCGTCAAAGCCCCTGGGATGATGGGCAGGGGGAAGGGAGAGTTCAGAAAGTCACTGTGGAGTACTGTTAAGAAACATAATTCCAAATCCTATCAAGTTTCAGGAATTATACAAATTCTAAATGATAAGAAAGCTTTGGTTATAGTTTTGACTGCAGTTTTCTTTGCTATCAGTATGCATAAAACAGCATACAGTATATCAATGGTTATCTTAGATTTGATAAAATACACCAAACATTCTTTTCTTCAGTCATTTGATGCAGATACGTTGTCTGCCAGCCCCTCACTATCTTTCTTGAATCTTCTATAATTCATAATCACATTTTTCTTTTCTAAAAGGTGGAGTAAGACTTAAGGATGGCAAAGGGGGGGCAATTTGGGGGAAATTTTAGGAGGTAGGGTTGGCTGACACGTTGATTGGATGGATATATGGAGGGACAAAGAGAAGAAACCTAGATGATTTCTGGCTGCAAAGGTTGACAGACTACCATGCTGGGGCCAATCTGGCTAACCATCTTGTCTTACTCCATTTGGCTGTGACAAGATAATGTGGACTGAGTGGCTTATAAACCGCAAACACATTTCTCACAGCTCCGGAAACTGGGAAGCCTGAGAGCAGGACACTGGCAGGTCTGGTGGATGGTGAGGGCTGATTTCTTGGTTCCTAGAACCTTCTCACTGTACCCTCCTATCCCGGGAGGGATACCTTTCACTGGGTTATTCTTTCAGCTCTTATGATCTAATCAGCCCTAAAGGCCCCACATCTTAAAACCTTCATCATGGGGGTTAGGTTGCAACATATGAACTGAAGGGTTCAGAAACATTCAGCCAATGACATATATGTATTTATAAAGTTTCATTGGGATGATGCCATGCACACTCATTTATGCATTATCAATCACTGCTACTGCTTTATACTGCGACAGCAGAGTTGAATATGAATGACTAGGACATTATTTTATCCTTTATAGAAAAAGTTTGCCAGCCCTTGAACTAGGAGAATGGTGGTTTCCCTGGATTTGTATGAAAAGATCAGATTTTTAGGGAAAGATGATGAATTTGTTATACTGACTTCTCTTGTGGGCCTATGTGTAGCTGTTAGATCAGGATTGATGGAGAAATCAGACAGGCATCTCCATAAGCAGAACTGACCAATTCTTTAATCAGAACAACCAAAGGACTGCAGTCTCCTATGGAGGGAGACATGTGTGCACGTGGCACAGGAGACTGGGGTTTTAAAGGATGGGAAAGGGGGAACTCTGGGGATGGAAGTCTATCTGTAGGTCAGATAGCTCTGTAGTCTCAGAGCAGTAGATAGTATTAGGGTTTGGAATGTGGAGATCTTCACCAGAAGATTCCAAAGATGTTATCTGTCAGGTTAACTTCCCTTTCTGGAGTTTCTTGGTCCCACTGAGGCCTTTAGGCCATTAAGCCTTCAATAGATAATCAATGGAATTGTTTAATGAGAGATCTCTAATTCAATAAAATAAAGAACGGTACTAGAGACAAAAACATTTTGAATGGTTCTACAAGGAGTATTAACACAGACCATTGATGGTGACAGGCTAACTAAACTAGTTAGTAGCTTAGGAAAAGCTCATGGCAAAGGATTTCACTCTCAAGAGATATATATTATGCTGAAACCAAGGAACCGAGGAACTCTTCTGCCTGGAGAACCCAAGAAGCAAGGCAGGTTCACGCAGAAGTGGACCATGGGAACTTGGTCTGGCTACCAGCCGCCATCTTAGTTAGCTAGGGTTTTATTGCTGTGAAGAGACACTGACTAATGTTAGCGTATTTGTTTTTATTATTTTATTGGGTTCTTTTAACTATCTTCCTTCCAACCCATATTCTACCCTAATCCCCTCCAATCCTCCAACACTGGGTAGGAAAGCAATAGTAGAGGGGAAAAGGGGCGTAAACCTCACTAGACTACACCCTCCTGATTAGGGACATTGAGTTCCTTGGGGGGCAAGTCCAATCTTTGTCGTCAGGATATCTCTAACTTCTTTTCCCCTCTTTGTTCATGAACGCTTGACAAACTGCAACAACAACAACCAACAACAACAACAACAACAACCAGGAATAGCAGGGGCAGCAGCAGCCGCCTTGGAGCACCCTGGCCCCCCTCGGGGCTGTAGCATTTTGATACCCTCTCCAGAGTCCCCAGATTAACCTACCTGCAGCTGGCAAAACCACACCCCTGAACTGCACTGGGAAAATCATAATCACCTGCTTTGAAGCAGCCTCAGATCCCACATCTGGGATTAAAACAAAAACATATTCACATAACATAACTAGGTTTTTAAAGAAACCAAAATAGTCACTATAGACCACAGCAACTATTGTAAGGGAAAACATGTAACTGGGGCTGGCTTTCAATTTAGAAATTTAGTCCGTTATTGTCATGGTGAGAAGCATGGCCGAATGCAAGCAGACATGGTGCTGGAGAGGGAGCTGGAAGTTCTACATCTGGATCGAAAGGCAGCAGTGAGCCATTAGGCCTGGCTTGAGCTGCTGAGACCTCAAAGTCCACCCCCTAGTGACACACTTCCTCCAACAAGACCACACCCATTCTAACAAAGGCCACACCTCCTAATACTGCCACTTCCTGTGGACCAATGGGGGCCATTTTTATTCAAACCATTTAGAATGGCTCTCTGCAGATATAATGCTTTGGAGAGATCGCCAGTAAAACCTCGTGGTCCTCATGAGGAAACTCACATCTGAAAATTTGTCTCATTTATCATTCACTTGTGTCTTTGAAGGTGGAGACAGGGACTGTAGTTTAGTGGCTTTTACATGGAACCTGCAAGAGGGAAAACTGAAAAATTGGTAGAGCAAGATGGTCATCAGGAAGGGCTCTCTTGCCTCCTGGTCCCTTAACGTGGGGATGTGGGAATGGATTTTTGCACAACACAAGGTCGGCCATCTCTGGACTCCAGAGAATTGTAATAGTTGTCTAATGACTCCGCCCGTCTTCCTTCCCGCCCTTTTCAGTCTTATTGATTTAGAAAGTATCTGGAGGATGAGACACATGGTGGCCAGGGATGCTGAATGTTAGTCTTTGTGTAGAAACCGTCTGGGATGCCTGGGGAAGAGAGGCCAATTGGAAAACCCGATAAGATGGCAATTGAAATTCATTAGGCAACGTGAGTCCTGATCAAACAGAGTAGCATCACCTGCATTGTGAAAAAGCCAGGCCAGCCAGGGAAAGGAAAACAAAGAGATAAAGAGACCAGCATTCGCCCCTTCAGGGAGGACTTGCCAGGACATTAATAACTCTCTTGAGCCTTTGATTTTTGTGACTGTCTCTGAGATGAACAATCTGCTCTGTGTGGGATGGAGATCTGCCAACGGGACTTCACCGGTCACCCCAGATAACAGGCCGGGCACACGTAGCAAAGCCTTCCTCCCTGAGGGGGGCAGTGTCAGGATGAAGGAAGGGGTTGCTGGAGCCCCATGCAGGGTTGGGATAGAGCAGGGAGTGCTGGGAATTATCTAGAGATTCCCACTGCCCTGCCTCTGGGAGTGCAGGGTCATCTCAATGCCTATCAAGTGTGGCAGTAGGCCATTTATTTCTCCAATGAGGTATCAAAGTCAGTTACAAACATTTGAAATATGAAGGAGGTAAGAAGAAAATGAAGCATTTTAAGCAGTGATCTTCGTTAGACAAACTGGCAGCTGTGACCGGCTCTTCAAGGTGACCTTTGCACGCAGCTTCATGGACATGTGGAGAAAGCCTGGGGCGTCTTGGTAACCCTAGTTCCCACGTATACATGGAATGTGGGTGGGCAATTACCGAGTGAGGGGAAAGGGATGGAATTATTAATATATGAATTATTAATTATTATAATCACATTTGTCATTTATTGAGCACCAGCCACGCACTAGAAGCTGAGCAGACCTTCAGAGCCCTGCCCAGTGGGGGGTGACTGTGGTAATTACATTTGAAATAGCTTCACTCACAGGCGCCCAGTGTAACCTGTGGCGTGTACTAACTGCACAGAGGAGAGTCTGCATTCTCTTGTTTCTAGAAGCATATATCCTCACGAGACTTTCCTAATTTGTTCATGTAAAGGCGAGGGATGTGCTATTTGTCAAGATAAAAGATGCATCGGGTTATTTAATTAATATTTACCTTATCTTCCTAGTAACAATAAGAAAGCAGATGAGGAAGTGTCTCCCAGCCAAGGCCTTTGCAGCTCTCTCCTAGTCTCTCTCGAACGAGCACAGAGGTCAGGAAAAGGTTCATACAAGGACGGAGGGGTAACGCCTGTTGTTGGAACGCCACCTCCGGACTTGCCTGTGACAAACGAGGATCCTGTCTGAGACACCTGAGTACATGTTACTAGTCAACTTTTAGCCCTATGTATGCTAAGGCTGAAGGTGATGTTTTGATATTATCTTGTCTGTTCCTAGGTGGGGCACCCATGCCTGCAGTCCCAGGATTTAGGAATCCTAGGCAGGACGACAGCAGCTTCCAGGTCTGCCTGGGCTGCAGAATAAAACCCAGTCCACCCTGAACATCACATCCACACCTGTCTTAAAACAAAACAAAACAAACAACCCCTCCCCCAAGTATCTCAATTGCCCCTAGTCAGGGGCACACTTGTAAACGTATCTGCTCCCTTTTAGAGAAGAAGCTAGTACAGAATCGGACCCATGAATCCGAGAGGAGAAAAACCAAGTTTAAGTCCAGCCCTGGGATCAGACCTTCCTGGTGGTTTTCCTGCTTTCCCTCCCACTATGCCTGGTGGTGGTGGTGGGGGGAACCATTCCCACAGTGACAACTATCGGTACATTTGATAATTATCCACTAGGGGGCGCACTCCCATACAGCCATTCTCAATGGCTTGTTTTCAAATTGTGGGGGGAGGGCACGGGGTGGGGATGGGGGGGTGTCAGTTTCTGGACAGAGCTGGGAGATTTTTGACTATCAGCACTTCCTATATCCAGAACAGCGACCATCATTATTTCGGGGGAGCTGCTTAGGATCTCTGCTCACTGGGGCTCCAACCTGCGACTTATTCTAGACTGAGACTTGGGCAATGTTCCGGAGAGTTCAGAGAAGCCCGTGAAATCCAGCAACATCTTGCGCTGGGCTCTGCTCCTCATTTTGGACCCCCGTTGGAACAGTAGGTGCGGGAGGGACCGGCGTCCGTGTTCTTCACTCCCTCGCCTTCCGGATATGGAGGCTGGACTGTCCTTTACCGACACGGGAGAAGGACGGCAAAAGGATAATCTTTGGCTAAAGGATGTTCATTTTTTATTTTTTCTTCCAACATAGACATTATGTGTTCACATTAATTGTAATAATCAGTCTGCTGGGGACGGTGGGCAACCTCCTGTGTAAACATTTACTTGTTTCTTCTTCCTAGTAGGCTGGAGTGAGACATTTTTAATTAAACACACACCTTCAGTAAATGAGGTATTTACTTACAGTGGGAGTCAGAGTGTGGGGAATATTACTTATCATATATCTTTAATATTTTACATACTATGCATTTCTGGGAGGGTGCTGCGATCTTTCTGGAGTCTGTATCCTCCAGGTAAAGAACATCCCTAGAATCTTTTTATATAACTGCTCATGGAAGCTGGAAACATTTAGATTGGGGGTTCAGATCCTAATCCTTCCCTGATTCATTTGCCCTTCAGTTCATTTTTTCTTTTCTCCCAACTAGGCTTCAGGAAGCTTAGCCCTCTGCACGCTGGGCGCGCTGGGCACGCGCGTGCCGTATCAGCTTCTTACCAGCGAAGCCTCTCCTTAGACGGTCAACCATGTTCCCGTCCACTTTGTAAAAGCCTTGGCATTCAGGACACATATACATTTTATTGAATTTCCCTCCATTATGCCTTTTCCACCCGGGAATTAAGAGGCTAATTCAGAGCCGTATGATTACAGGAAGATGTGTGAGGAAAGCAATGGGGGATTCTATTCTATAAGGTCCGCTGGGCCCAAACAGGGAATCCATGTTTCCATTTCCCTAATAGGCAGAGAAAATAAAAACCAAAGCGGCCTAGAGACACACACCTGCATAAGCAGTCAAGCAGAAGTAACCTATAAACACATGCAAGGCAGCTCTCAAACAGTCCCATCTGCATTTCATTGAAAGGAACCTTTGAAAAGGAGATGGAGAAGGTAGGTTTACAAGAATCGTGGTATAAATCCTGCCACGGTGCCAATTGCTAAAAGCATTGGAGCCTGGGCAGGAGGGAGAAATCCGTTCATTCATCGCCCCTGGAAAACAGGCATCCAGGCCGGCCACATCCCTCATGCGCCCGGTGGGATTTACACCTCTGACTGACCGATGGCGCGGCTCACCTCGGAGCGATTGCTTCTATAGCGCCCGCGCGCGTTCCTTTCTGGCATATATACGCTTTCTCATGGCGACTCAGCTCAGTTCCATTCTGCCAGCCTCGCTGGGACACTTTGCCTGAGAGATGCGGGGGAGGGTGATGTTGTGTTTGTTGGTTTCCTCTGGCACGTTTCAGGACGGATTGACTCTTCAGCTGGAAGCACAGGGAAATTCCATCATTCCCACCGCAAGCAAATCCCACGTCAAGCCCCGCCCCCCCCGGAAAAGGACCCTACAGTTTTCTGCTTTCCGAGTCTCAAGACTCCTTAGGGGCACACACACATCTGCGCGCCTCCACTCCCGCCCCTCTCCTTCCCCTCCTCTTCCTCCTCTCTTCTATTTTCTACTCTCCCTTTTCTTCTTCCTGGTATTCCTCCATCTTCCGTGTGTGTGTGTGTGTGTGTGTGTGTGTGAAAATAGTTCTTCACAGGATGTTTGTTTTCACCAAGGTTTGCATTATTAACATGTGCTCTGGGCAGCCAAGGGTCAAGGTTTGTTTCTTTTTCTTTTTCTTTTCTTTTCTTTTCTTTTCTTTTCTTTTCTTTTCTTTCCTTTCCTTTCCTTTCCTTTCCTTTTCTTTTCTTTTCTTTTCTTTCTTTTTTTGTAACTTCTGTATCTCTTCCTTTTAGCCCTTCCTGACATACTGGATTTCTAGGATTGTCCAGCTTTTCAAGTTCAAGATCTCTCTCTCTCTCTCTCTCTCTCTCTCTCTCTCTCTCTCTCCAACAAACAAAGCCCCATTACCTTACTGTCTTGTGTGAATGTACTGCGCCTCGGCGTGCATGTGGAGGTCAGAGGGCAGCTTCCCCCTTGCGAGCCCGGGGCTTGAACTCAGGTCTTCGGGTTTGGTGACAAGCACCTTTCCTTGCTGAACCCTCTCCCAGGCCCCCTCTCAGGGCTTTTTGTTTACGCTTGCAGTTGTGTGTTGTCGACTTCATTCCTAGGATCGTGCCTGTGTCACCCAGGACCTCTTAGGTAAACCCTCGGATTACCTGAACTGACTACAGAGGGTGGGACATCTGAGAGAACAGGGTTTGAGGCCGCTCCACCATCCACCGAACAAAAGCACAGGCCGGGCGCTGGCGTTCCTGGTGACTTTCACTAGGTGGCATTCCAGGCTCACAGACCGGAGGGAGACGCTGAGGTCAGGCTGCCTTCCCTGCTGCCAGCCAGGGATCCTCACAGCTGGCAAGCAGGTCTGTGTGTCTCCGGTGCCTTGTTTCCATGCCCCCCAGCCCCCGTTTTTTTCAGGGGTTGCTTCAGGGTAACAGAGGGCATAGAGTGGGCTGGCAAGAAAGATTTCCAGAAATGTTAGTCATGCCTCCAGACCAGAGCTCTTCAGTCCAAAAGCAGGGTAGTGTGAAATAATTCTCCACACAGGTTTTAACCCAAACTTTCTACAAACTGAATAATATAAACAAACAAACAAACAAACAACAAAATAAATCCAATGTTTTGGGGAAGGTGGTTATAGGAGGATGGGCAGCGGGGCTCGTATTTGAAGCCTGGGTCTGAGTTCTTCTTCTTACGGTAAACTGGACAGCAGGCTTCACACCCTAATCCCAGTTTCTCTCTCCATTAATGAGAGGGTAATGAGAACAAACCCCAACCAGTGTATGTGACCCAGCTTCCCCGTCTCCTGCCTTCATTTCCAGGCGGTCTGTCACTCTCTCCTGACTTCATTTCTTCCCTCTCTTCGGCTTTTACAAAACCACCTTTGTGAGTTTTGTTGAATATTGAGGTTTCCTCAGTGCAAGATGTGGCCATCAGCTCTCCTGGAGAGGCTGTTCTCAATAGTCTTCCGAGCTTTCCCTCAGCTGGATCAACTCCTTGGGGGTTTTGTGTCCCGAGTCTGGGACACTGGGGACACACTTCCACACAGACCTCCCAAGGGTATTGTGGCCTCTGTATGCTCCAGCCAGGCTTGACAGCCACTGCCTAATTCTCCACCCGGTGCTTCAGATAGTCCTGTTTTCCCAGATGCACCTGTTGCTACTAGGCTTCCAAGGGAGGTCCTGGGATCAATACGGTCTTGTTTGTCATCACTCCCCACAGCCCAGAGGTCCTGAAGAACTGTTGCTTTTCATAACCATCTTCCACATTCCTGTAGCCATGCAAGTGTGGCTTTCACACCTCCAGCCTTTTAAGCAAGAGCCTGGCTCCTCTACTGTGTTCAGCCCTTCTCGATAGGTAGAGGGGCATAGCTCAGGCAGGAGGACGTGAGGGCGCTTCATCACGCTGCCAATCACACTACGTGGATATTTTCTTGGTTGTCTCTTGATGTGCTGTTGTTCTTCCTGCAGAGGTGAGAGTTCCCAGGCCTCGCCTCTCTGGAGCCGGTACAGTGCCTGACACACATTCTGAACTTCTGGGGTGTCAGTCAAAAGCACGACGAATGGCCTTGCTGCCAGTGGGAGACACCGTGTGAATGGGAACATGCTGCTGTTAGGCAGACTACTCAGTGTGGGAATGGAAAGCTGAGTCCGACCTGGAGCCCGCCCTCAAGGGAAACACATCTGACAACCGTTCCAACGTATAACGAACCGTGGACACAGAGACCCTTCAGGATCAAGCCGGGTCATGTTACAGCTTCCCCATTTACCTCTGCTCAGCTCATTTCATGCCTGGAAACCACTGAGAAGGCCTTTTTGTTTCTCTTGGAACAGTCTCGATCTCAAAGGACACCGATGCCTTCACACAAGTCGCCGACGGCAGGAGAGAGCGTACAGAGAGGGAAGGAAGGAGTTTTAGACTTCCTAAATATTTTGAATTTGGGGTCAGTTGGGAGATGTGGAGAGACCCAGGCCTGCAGGTGACTGTCCTGAGCAGCCATGGCAGAAGGAAGAGGTGCAGGGAAGCGTATGTGACACAGGCCACGTGATGACCATATGTCGGAGCTAGCTTGTTCCTTCAGAGGTGTGAAGCAAAGTCATACAAGAGGGTTATAAAGCTGTCCTGTTTCACGAGTATACACAGAGACCTCATGTTTACAGAACAATGTGACTCCCTGGTGGCAAGAAGCATTTTCAGCTCTATAGATCTCTCCCGGGACCCCCCTGGATGCCCAAGGTCTCCACCACATTCCATTACAACAGTTTGGAGTTGATTTTCTGGTACATCTCCCAAGTGACATGGGGTCATCTATAGCTCAAGACTTTCCCTTATGATCGGCTTCGTTTAATCATAGCCAAGGATCCCCTAGTTCATCAGGATCAATACCTTGACAGGATGCAATCCATCAGCTCAGGAAGCCAGCCAAGAGGTGGGCTTGGAGCATCATGATGCCTCGGGTGACCCGTGAGCCTGCAAACGATACCTGCCTCGGGTCGTAGGGCCCCTGGCTCCTTCTTGCTCTGTATGTTGAGTCGCAAAGGGCTCTTGGGGCAACTAGTGTTGCTACTCCAAGGCAGAGATCTCCCTGAAGAGGAGATCTTTTTTCTCTGTGTAGATAGTTTCATGGGTCTCATGTAATGGAATTTTGGGCTTTTTCCTTTAGGGAACAGTTCCATGCACAGGGCAACCGACAGTTTCAGAAGATGCAAAGCATCCTGATGGGTAGACTGCAGGGAGGGAGCTCTCTGAGCTCAAGCACTTTGCTCTTCGGAAACACCAGACAGAACTTTCTCCCTTTTTTTTCTTTTTCCTCTTTAAAAGACACAAATCGCAAGATTTGCCTGAGCAGTGATTACATCATTCCTAAGTGCCAGAGTCCTTTAGGGTCCCCTCAGATTTAGGCTCTTCTCAGACCTCTCCTCAAAGAGTTCTCCTTAAATCATTTTTGGGAGGACAGGGTCTCGCTATGTAGTCCTGCCTTGCCAGGAACTTGCTACATAGACCACACTGACCTCAGCGCCAAGGACATCAGTCTGCCTCTGCCTTCCACATCTTATGGTTACAGGTGTGAGTTTTTCTTAGTCTTCTTTTGCGAACTTGGCTGTCGAATTCAGGAGAGAGAAAGCTTTAGGGATGTTGCTTTTATTTGTAGCCTAAAGGTATAGTGACTTGGAAGTAGACTGGCTCCCCCCCTTCTTTTTTTGTGGTTCCAGGCACTGAATCCAGGGC
This sequence comes from Apodemus agrarius, assembly GCA_964023405.1. Lineage (NCBI taxonomy): Eukaryota > Metazoa > Chordata > Mammalia > Rodentia > Muridae > Apodemus > Apodemus agrarius. The sequence goes on along the minus strand of OZ030014.1, from coordinate 63,380,067 downwards.
CTTGTATATGCTAGGCAAGTGTAACCACCAAGTTACATCCCTAGTCTTGGGTTCTTCCCTTTATAGCCTGTGTGGTCTTGAACCACTGGATTAATGTCCCTGAGAGTCCAAGATCCTTATCTGTAATATGTGACATGTGATCAGCATGTGACATTACCAGGTGCTTGTGTGGTTACCAGGTGATTGTGTGATTAGCATGTGACATTACCAGGTGGTTGTGTGGACTCAGTGTGCTGCAGCATTGCAGGTAGCATGGTTACCAGAGCGCTGGGCCCTTTCAGGGGCACCTGCCTTTTTATTTACTTGATATGAATTAATCCAGGGAGAACAGAGAGAGGTCTGCCTGTGCTCTGGGAGAGGACTGAGGTTTTTGAAGGGGGAAGAGACACACCCACTCACCCCTCCAGCCTATTCCTTGCATAGAAAAATGACGAAGATTCATCAAGGCTTTGCCAATGGGGAAGGTAACTCTTGGCCTGGTGCTTAGTGACACTTCTAAGTGTCACTAAGGAAAGGTTCTATGGTTAATGGCGTATTCTTTTCCATTCACACCCTCTTCCCCGGGAGAGGCTGAACAAGGTAGAGAAGCTTCCTTGTGTATAGACTCCACCGAAGGCTTTATAACTTGCAATTTATGTGTCTCTGGCGATGGAGGGAGCTGGTAGAAAGGAGACTAAAAACAGTGGTGGCCCTTGTCAGTCCCCTGGCAAGGTCCCCTGGGCTCTCCTTTGTGAGTTCCGTGAGGTAGTCACCTGTGGACAGGTGAGTCAGTAGCCTTGGTACTTCTGCCATGGTGGTCCTGATGGCTCCCTCTTGGCTTTCTTTTGTCTCTAACAAGGCTCCATTTGTTCTCTCTGTTTGCCTTTTTATTTCTCCATGCGATCAGCGGAACTACTTTGTAGAACCTTTCTGCTCCTTATAATACAACTTCTTTCATGGAATGTATGGAGTACAAAAATCAAAAGGGGCCTCCAAAACAAGGATCCTGGGATGTTGGGTCTTGGTCCCTTGGCTGGGTGTGCAGAGGTTAGAAAAGACAGTTGGGTTTTCTATCTTTGTCAAACCTACAGTTCTGGCCTTCCCAGAACTGGTGCGCTTCCTTTCTAACTCGGATCTCTTGTCAGTCAACTTTCTCCAAAAAGCCTGTTCTAGACTCAGGGGACACTGACGTTTTTAGTTGTTGTTGTCAAGCATTTTTTGTGAAATCTTTAAGAAGGTTCCCACATGCCTTGAAGGTTGGAAGGCGTTGCCAGTGTGCGTTTAGGGTTCTTTAATGGGCTGGCATGGCATCCCCTTTACTGGGACAGCACTAGCATTCCCTCACTGAGAGGTCATCCTTGCTATTTCAGACTTCCTCGGATGTTAAAATAAAAAGTTCGATGGAAAGGTTTAGGCACGGACCGCCGTTGTTTCTGTCTCTCCGCTCCGTGAGTGCATCTTGGCCCTTCCTCAGCCAAGCTTTGTGAAGTCACCAGTCGACAGATCCAGAGTGGCGGGTCATCTGACTGCTCCCTCACTGCAGCCATCCTTTTCTGTATCCCATAGCCAGGGGCCACCCAGCTGTTCTCTGGGTTCTTCCTTGTCGGTTCCCACTGTGCTGTGTTCTCACCAAGAGCCTCTTGTGTCTGCTCCCAATTCTGCTGCTGCCCTGGCATGTTATTTCAAGGATTCTGTTTAAATAAACATCACATATGCAGGCATGTGAAAAAGTGAATGATTTTAATACTGTGAAAATTAAGTTCAGTGTTTTGGAAAAAGTTTCTATTGATTCACGTGTGAATGATATACTCGGGAGGAATTACTCTTAAAAAGTGAACCGCAGGAAAGCTCTGCACTCAGAATGTTTACACGGGAGCTTGTAACTTCCTGTCTTGCCTTTGAGAAACACAGCAAGAAATCATGGGAGATGTGTTATGGGCATGGCTTATAAAGGAAAAATTCACAGACCCTGTACCAGTGGATCTATACAAGACCCTACAAGAAAGTGATCCATGAAAGTTCTTTGCGTTTTAAGTCTGTATAATGCTGAAGCCCTTTCTCTTGAAGGTGTGGTGCGTGGCCCAGTGGCATTGGCCTGGCTTTGGTGTCAGACTGAATTAGAATCTGTGTTATAGGGGTTGAGGTGCAGCTGACTGACATGGACAAGGTCCTCACTCCCTAGAGCTGCTTCGAGCAAGTGAGAGAACAAGTGGTCAGGCTAACAAATTCCCCACATGTTGTGTGCGCACAGTGAAGTTTGCGACAATTGGGCCTAAGCTACCTGTTATGCTTTGAAAAGATTGTTCCCCCACGGGCTCGTGATCGTGTGGTCCCTACCTGGTAGCACTGTTCTGGTACATGGTAGAAACTTTAGCTGGAAGAAGTGGGTTCCTGGGGTTATGACTTTAAAGGTGGTATCTGTCCTCCGTACTTTCTTTTCTTCGATTCTCATCCACCATGAGGCGAGCGTAGCCTCTGTCACATGTGCCTACTACTGTGATGGTTCTGTCTCACAATGAACAGAACCACAGCCTATGGGAGGAGAGCTCTGAGACCTTGGGCTGAAATAAGTCATTCTTGCCTTTCTTGGGTATTTGGTTCCATTGATGTTGGACTTGAACGACACAGGTATCATTAAAAGCCTCTTTTAGTGTTCAGAACAGTTCTAAGTCCACAGGAAAACGGAACAGAAAGGATAGAAGCACTCAGCTGTTCCCACAGGCCCTGCCCACTGTCAGTAATGTGTGCCAGAGTGGTATGTTTGGTATGTTTGGTGAACCTACTGTGCAAAGTCTTCAGTTGACAAGAAGTTCTTTCTTGGTGTTTTGCATGATATTGTAATTTTGACAAATTTACCATGCCAGGCATCTTCTATTATAGAACTGTATGAGATGGTTTGATGTTCTAATATTCTTCATTTAATTAATCCACCCATGTCCCATAGGTATCAGTTTCTACTGTTGTAGTCTTAGCTTGGCTTTCTGAGTAGCTCACCATTGCCTATGGCATCAGGTAAATAACTTCTTCCACTTGTGTTCCCTCAAGTGCAGGAAAAGTCAAAGACGAGGCAATAAGGTAGAGAAGGGGTGAGTGAAGGCCCCCTGGGTGGAGGAAGATCGGCCCCTGCGAGGATGCTCATGAAAGATTCCCTGGAATCCACGACTGTTTATGTTATAGAACATTATGGAAGTGAGGTTACAGACAGGGTTAAGGTCCTAACTAGATATCCTGGAAATCGTGATGCCTTCCTGGATTATCTAGCTGGGCCTAGCTAATCAACAGAGTCTTGTACATGTAGCTGGAGGGATGCTGGAGTAAAAGATTTCAAGGTATTTTACTGCTGACTCTGGAGAGGGTGGATGGTGGATGAACCAGAGACTGTGGACCTTGTCTGGAAGCTGGGAAAGGAAAAGAAATGGATGCTCTCACAGAAAAAATGAGGCCCTACAGAAACATCGCCAGAGCCCAGGGAGACCCATTTCAGACTTCCGACCTCCAGAACTGTAAGCTCATACGCTGTTTTATTTTTAAACATCATGACCCTGGTGACTTGTTTCAGTGGAAAAAGGAAATGAGTGCGAATGCGTTTGTGAACTTGTCGTGTTGCTGAGGGCTGTCCCCAAGTGTGCTGGGGGCTTTATTTACATACTTAGATGACTTCATTGAAAAAAGAGGGGCATGTTCTTGATATTTTAAGCTTCGACAAGACACTTGACATTAAAACAACCCCACAGGTAGCACTTCTTTGCTGATTTGGAAGACATTGGCAGATCCAACATGTCCCTAGGTCTTCATTAAGCATGTTGATAGCCACTGGGCAAGCCTGCCAGAAATTTCTGCCAAGCAAAGAGAGACGCATGCCACAGACTCAGCCCCCCACATGATGGCCACTGATAGAGGCAGAAGGTGGGCCCAGGGCCCCACATGTGGAGTGTAAGACCATCGCCTTCTGCATCTCTTAGGCTATGTGGCCACATGGCCTCCCTGTTTGTTAAACTGTTCACTGAGCAATCAAACAGATCACAGCTCCTAAATACAGAGCTTGAAAAGGTCTTCTCTTCCATACAGAGTGCATGATTCATGGAGGGGAAAGGGAGATATTAATTGGGGCTAGAACTAAGGTCACTCCCTTTCCCAGTCCATGCTAATGCTCTTCCACAAGGCCAGAAGAGTAGCTGCAAGGCCAGCAACCGCCTGTGGTCTACACTCAGCCTCTCTCCTTAAATACACATTTCCTCCTGTGTCAGTGCATTCTCTGGCTGACCTGTTAATTAGTCCTCTGTTCCTGCTAAGTCTGTTTTACTTACAGGCTGGAATCTCTATTAGCACTCCCAGAAAGGCAGTTGCTTGGTTTTGCCCATTGCATTTTTACTGTGGAAGAAGTAGAGGGGTTTTTTCCCCCTCCTCCTTCTTCTCCATTTCTCTTTTAAAGGGGGAAAAAATCCCTACAAATACAAAGAATGTTGCTCTGGGTGTCAGCTGTGGGCTACGTCTTGGAAAACTTGATTAGGTCCAGTGGATGAGTGGCTTTGTCTCATGAAGTGACTGTAAAAACTTTCTTCTGTTAGAGCCTACCCCCGGGGACTTGTTGGCAGAGAGAGTAGAAGAGACTCAGCAATAATACATTTCCAAGTTATTATGCCAGTGGAGTTCTGAGAAGTCCTGGGATTTGAGAGAACGTTTTTTATGACAGGCCAGAGTGCTAAAAAATAACTAAACCAGTGCAATCTCCAGGCACAATCAACATCTCAGGTCTGCTGGAATTTGGTTGACTGCAAAACAACTGGCTTACTTGGGGGTGTGTAACAAGATGAAGTCAGGAAACACTGCACACTCACAGGTGAGTAGACAAATCCTTCAGTCTCTAGCAACTGCGGCCTTCTGCACTTCAGGAATCCCTACCATAGCTCGTTCTCATTGACACTTGGTCAGTGCTCCCCCGCCCCTTCACTGTTAAGAACCAGCGACTCGGGGTTCTGTTGGAAGGTCAGAACATGGCATTGCTAACATTTCTTTATGAAGAGGGAAAGAAGCCTTGGGGTGGTTAGGCTGGCAGAACTGACCGGAGAGCACATGCAGCCTCTGGGTTGGAAAGTGAATTTGCCCCATCTGTGGGGCAGTGGTGGCTGCCTCTGAGGTCTAGAGTGTGCTGTGTGACTGCTTTCTCATTAAGGGCTACCAAAGAAAGCCTTTCTGGGACTTTGCTATGTGGCAAATGACCCTAGTTGGGTCATTGACTTCATTTGACCTTTTCTGAGGTCAGGATGTAAGGTTGGTTAGTTATATTGAATAGTTTGTTAGCTATTGTTGAGGTTGTTGAGGTCTCAATTAGTGCTGGTCAAGTCATCGTTGTGTTTACCAGAAACATTAAAACAGCTGCACATGTTGTATTCTGACTTCTGATTTTGGTACGGGACAGAGGATCAACCCTTTCAGATTGACTCACTACTCATGGGTTCACACATCCATTTGTTTGCGAATGCCTGCACGTCTACCCCACACACATTCATAATTTTTTTCCCCTTGTGAATCTTGAGTACTAAGGCAGTCAGTGGTTGGCTTCTTCAAATCCTTCAGAAAGCTAACTTGCTGGTGGATTAGGCCCAGGGGTTTGGGACAGGAAGAAGCTATTATGAAAGGCCTGGGATGGTTTGGCCGGCTTCCATTCTGTAGGTGCTAAGCTTCGGACGGGATTTCAATTAGCAGTGCCATCAATGACATTGCCCACTGAACCTTGTCCCAGGCACTTGGGGCGAACAAAAAAGTTATTGTGACCTAATGAATGGGAACAAGATGTTTTCCTCCCCACCAGGGAATGTGATTAAGGAGTCATCATCATTAATAAGGCAACAAGGAGTGGGGCTGAGCACCTCTCCTGACGGGGGTGGAGACCTACTCTTTCCTCTAGTGTATGTTAAGTTTTCTTTGCACCTGTTACCCGCTCACGTCCCAGGCTTTTCACTTACTGTTTTTTTTTTTGGGGGGGGGTTGGGAGTGGGATGAGGGTGTAGATGTATGAACAGTGATGTGTTTTCAGGGACTGGATATGATACTGAAGTTCCCATTGTTTTGAACTCGTCTTAGGTGCTTGGATCAGGCACAGCCATAAGCTGGCTCCTGCTTGGGATCCATATGCCTCTAGAAGGGCATGGGGATCTCTCAGGGTTGGGAGAAACTGCGAAGGAAGAGATTTCCCAACTCTCAGCTTCTGTAATTATCTTGTGCTCAACAACCTAGCCATGGTTAGTCCCTGGGCTGCCAGGTTTCTTTCAACTGTTATTATTTATCTTTTGTCCTACACACACACACACACACACACACACACACACACACACAGAATACTACCCCTTTAGGATACCCTTGAAAGGAAAAAGTTAGTAATGTGCTTGAGGTGGGGTTCCATGAGACCAATGAAAAGAGAACTTCATTAAGAAATATCGAAGGAGGGCTGGAGAGGTGGCTCAGCGGTTAAGAGCACTGACTGCTCTTCCGAAGGTCCTGAGTTCAAATCCCAGCAACCACATGGTGGCTCACAACCATCTGACTCCTTCTTCTGGGGTGTCTGAAGACAGCTAAAGTGTCCTTGCATATAATAAATAAATAAATCTTAAAAAAAAAGAGCCGGGCGGTGGTGGTGCATGCCTGTAATCCCAGCACTCTGGGAGGCAGAGGCAGGAGGATTTCTGAGTTCGAGGCCAGCCTGGTCTACAGAGTTCCAGGATAGCCAGGGCTATACAGAGAAACCCTGTCTCAAAAAAAAAAAAAAAAAAAAAAAAACCAAATCCAAAAAAAAAAAAAAAAAGAAATATAGAAGGAAATGACATTTTCTTTAAGTCACATGCTCACCAAAAAGACATGATCCATCAATATATCCATCTATCCACCCATTTGTTCATTCGCTCATCCCAGAATGAGAATCCAGAAGAAGAAAGTTATTGTTAGTTATATTAATGGTATTTGTTAATTATATATTAATAGTAGTAAAATATAAAATATAATTATAAATAATAGATACTAAAACACAAAGTATAATTATAACTATATAGCGATATAAAATATTTAATAAAATATATTAATAATATAATTATTTATATTGCTGCTTGTTTAAATTAACAAGGTAAAATTGAAGTTTTTTTTCTGACCTAGTTAAGTTTGATTTAGTAATTGGGATGAAAACTAAGTTTTGTATTTCAAATTTATTTCTAAATGGGTTGCTGCTTGGGAGATATTTTCCACAAAGTGAAGCTATGAGAAAAAAATTTACTTTTCATGGATCAAGACTATGAGAAAATATATTTAAAATCACAAAAAACAAATAGCTAATATAGTGGGAAATATACTACCTATAAATATTAATTTTATGACAAAAATGGACAAAGGAGGAACCAAATATGGCTTGAAGATAGTTCATGGGGTGCAAAGCACTGACATAATCTTCTCGGAGTCAAGAGAGCAGGGCTTCAGCCTGTAAGACAGACTCTGAACCCGGAAGAGGAACTCTTGGCCCCACCTCCTCTGCATTTTCATTGGGAGGCGCCTGGCCTTGGGGGTCATGAACACAGGGGCTCTTGACTGGAACCTCAGCTTCAGGGCTCCCTGCTGTCTTCCTCTCTCAGTAACATTTCATTTTCCCTCCTGGAGTTCCCATTGTTTTGAACTCGTCTTAGGTGCTTGGATCTGAGCACATGGGTACAGGCGTGAGACCTTTGTGACTGCCAGCCTTCTGAAGACGTAAGCAGGACTGGCATGATCAGCGCATGCCGGCTGTCTCTCCAACCCTGAGCTAGTAGGAACAGCACTACAAATCCACCTTCCTTACTTCTCATTTGTGTCGGAGGAGCAGGGAAACTGAGTCAGCGATGGAGGAGACTCCAGGCACAGAAAAAAGAAGCACAGAGATACTCTGAGATAGTCATGGTAAGAGTGGACTTTTCCCAACATGAAGGACAATTCATGGAAACCTAATTAAGCTAATAACAAAGACAGGAGTGTCAATAGGTACAAATGTTTGTCTCTCTTTAGTTGGCCAATGGAAAAGTTTGTTTTTCAGAGCTGGTTCCTGTGTGATGCTGTGGAGGCCAGCCTTGCTGTGTACTCCATAGAGGCCCCATTGACGAGACACGTGAGGACTGAGCACCACACTGCATCTTGCTGTGGAGCTGAGTGTGCCAGGAGGAAGAACAACATGGCTTCCACTCTCAGACATGCCCCTGCCCTCCAGCCTCGCTGCACTGCACTGAGTGCCCAGAGTCCAGTCTGCACAGGGACAGAGAGGGGGGTTTTGATCCTGACTTGCATTCCGTCGCTCTCGGTCCCACTTTTGGCTTCAAATATGTTTTGATTTGACAGATCATTCATGCTAATAAGGAAAGGATTTGACATAGGGCCTCTCCTAGGACGGGCGTATTGGGGAGTGTCGTTGAGAGACACTTCATGCCACCAGAGCCTCTAGTGGCCTTTGGCCTCCTAATGTTCTGACTCTTTAATATAGTTAGTTCCTCATGTTGTGGTGACCCCCAACTCTAAGATTATTTTTTTGCTGCCTTGTAACTGTGATTTTGCTACTGTATGAATAGATATGAATATCTGATGTGCAGATGGTCCCCTCAAGGGGTCGAGACCCACAGGTTGAGAATTTTTGCACTAGATGGCTTCCCGAATGTTAAGTCTGCTTACCCACTGTAAACCTGTATGTTTTCTCTGTAAACAGGCACAGATTTAGGACAAGAATTATTTTAAACTGATTCCATCAGTATCTTTCCGGAGGCTGAGAGTCTCTCCTTCTGTACAGCAACCCTTTTTTTCTGTTGCTTCCTGTATGGTTGGAACCCCTGCTTATCCCATGCAAGCTGGAAAACCCTGGCTGCTCTTCCTCCTTCAACCCCAACCACAAGGACCAAGCCTCGGTGCTAACAGCTCATCATGGCTCACCTCTTGCTTTTCCGGCAGCTCACGCAAGAGTGCCTGCCCAGAGATGCAGCTTTTGACTCTATATGGGCCCAATCCCAGCTCCTATAAAACACCTTGCTTTTAGCCCAGGTGTATGATTTCCCTGGCCCTGTTCCTTTGGACCAATGAACCTACCCTGCAGTAGCATCTAATAAACCTGCCTCTATCTATTTTTAATCTGGTCTAATCTGGTGTATACTGCCTTGGCAGAAAACCTGTTAGTCCCCCCTCTCCATGAATTTTGTAAGCAGGATAAGCCAGGGCTAAGATTTTCTTCTTCTGACACAATAGAAGGTTTTTTCCCTTTTTTCTTTTCCTTCCTTCCTTCCTTCCTTCCTTCCTTCCTTCCTTCCTTCTTTCCTTTCTCTCTCTATTTCTTTCTCTCTCTCTCTCTCTCTCTCTCTCTCTCTCTCTCTCTCTTTTTCCTGGAGAATAGGTATGACCAAGAAAGAAGCAAATGGTTTCTGTCTTGTTTTGTTTTGGATTTGGTTTTTTTGAGTCAGGGTTTCTCTGTATAGCCCTGGCTGTCCTGGAACTCTGTAGACCAGGCTGGTCTCGAACTCAGAAATCTGCCTGCCTCTGCCTCCCAGAGTGCTGGAATTACAGGCGTGTGCCACCACTGCCCGGCTAAATGGTTTCTTATTCTCCAAGAAATAGGTGAAACTTCTCAAGTTTCATGAAGTGAAGGAATTAATGTTAGCACATAAAATCTGGAATTCCATTTTTTTTTACATTTCCTTTTTTGAGACAGGGTCTTGCTATATAACTTAGTCTGGCTTTGAACTCGTAACCCTTCTGCCTCAGTCTTCTGAGTGCTGGAATTACAGGTATCACCATATCTAGCTTCCTATTACATTTTTAAGCTGCTGCAAACATCACCTTTGTGAGGATAATGTAGTTAGCTAATAGAGATTTGTCCAGTGAACCAAAAAGTAAGAATTCAGCATTCTCGACCTTGGGAGTTCCCACCTCCTGGTCTCTGCTTCCTCTCATGTTCATGCAAAGACTAAATTGCATCTCTACATGAGCACCAGGCTCTGAGATACTGCTTTTCCAAGGAGAGACCTGCCAACCGGCCTCTTGGTATGAAATATAGCTTTATCCTCCCGCAGACCTTCTTGAGATGCATAGATAAAGGATTTGGGAGAAAGTCCCTGTGCTGTTTCGGGCCGCCAGGCAAATCCATGTTCTGTGAAACGGTTGGATGACAGTGTCCCAGGAGAGGTTTCACGGCTGCTAAGCTTCTCTCAAGAGTGACATTGGAAGAGAACCCAGGCCTGGCTCCTGACCAAAGTGGTCATCCCGCCAGCATCCACTGAGATGTGCTTCCTGTCTGAACTAGCCAGTCCTAAGAGAGCTGACAGCAGGCTCAGGACGCCTTCTCCAGGCAGCGTTGACGTGTACTTCCTGCATTTCAATAAACCTGGTTAATAACATGCATGGCAAATGATCACCTAGTCAGCAGAAATAAAACAGTGGGTTGAGCCATAACCAGGAAAAGAAAGCTTTCTGATTCTATCAGTTTTATTGAACTGTTTGCAACGGAGAATGGATCAGAGAAGGGGTCCCTTCCCCCACCCCTGGCTGCAAGACAGTGCAGAGCTGAGTCCTTGTGGCTCATATGACTGGAGGAAGCTGTCACTGGAGGCCACTGGGCTCATTCATGTTCGTGGTCGGGATTGAATTCTTAATGTTCAACAGAGGTGGAAAAATCATGATGTTTCTGCCCCATAATGGAGCAATCAAACTGCAAGAGTGTGTGTTTATGTGTCTGAGGGTTTTAGAGGGAGGGAGAAAATGCACGCATGACTTATATGAAGGCAGGATGCAAGCCAGAGAGAGAAGCCTAATAGCTATTTAACCATTTTTAAACAAACCATAAAATCATATTGACCGAGGGTCTGCAGGGATTCTCTGTCTGAACATCTTCTAGGAAGTTGTTTCCCAAATGGAGGATTTATTAGCAAATACCCACTCCCTGGAGTTGTCAAAGGGTCTGGTAGGCTCAGAGCAAGCGTGCAATTCCAGGTTGGCCCTTGTTAATATGCTTATGTAACCCTCACTGACAACAGCTGTCTGGGGTTTCTACCTCAGAACCTTGAAGTGTTTCATGCTCTGTGTTCTGAGTCCCTGGGCTCCCACCAGAGGAGTAGCTGGCTGGTCCCTGGAGGATGATATACTATCCAGTTGTTAGCACAGGAAGCCTTCAGATACGTGGGAAAGAATTTCCACAGACACCAGGGTCTCCTCTACGTTCTGGCAGCGGGAGAGTTTCTGGAACAGTCTGTGCTGCACAGAATCCTGGTTTATGGAGAGCATTTTGTTGATTCGTCCATAAAAATGTGACCTACGGTGTGTTTGCAGAGGAGCGAGAGCTCTTTCCTTTTTTATTTTGAAGAATGTACAACCCTTCTGTCTGCACCTGGCCTTTCCTAAGGAGGCCTCTGTGTGGTTCCTGTTCTTTCACGTGTTTCCTCGCCCTTTAGGGACTGAGGAAAGGGTTCCTACAATGACAGCCTGTTGTTGTTAGAATATGCTAATTAGGAACGCTGGCTGCTCCTGACACCTGTGATTTAGGACTAAGATTTCTTCCACTCCCTTACTGGGTTGGCATCCTATTTGGAAAAAGGGTCTTTCCAGCTTTGGTTTAAGGGAATGACCCTAAATGGGGTCATTATGTTGGGTCACAAGTGCCCTTTTCTAAGAGGCAAAGAGGAAAAGAGGTTGCAAGTCAGCCTGGGAAATGAGGACTGGCGTGAGGGAGCACATGCTGACCACACCTTGATTTGGGCTCAGGAAGAGTGATGTCAGGTCTCTGGAACCAAACATGGTTATTCATCGTATGTGATATATACACACATGTGTGTACATGTAGATATGTGTTATACATGTATATGTGCTTATTGTTTTTTATACATGCAGGTTGTACACCTTTTATCCAAAATGCTTAGCATTGAAATTAAATTCTTCCTATTTTTTTAAAAAAGGATTTTGGAGTATTGCATAAAACCTATCTTAGGGATAGAATCCAAGTCAAACATAAATTTATTTGTTTCAAACACACACCCACAGCTTAAAGAAAAATTTAGATAGTATTTCAGACAATTTTATGCAAGAAACAAAATTATATGGTATGGAATTTTCCACCTATGGTGGGCATCATGTTGGTCCTCAAAATTTTTTAGGGGCTGTTGAGATGGCAGGATGGTAAGGGCCCTTGCTGCCAAGCCTGGAAACCTGAGTTCATTCCTTAGGGTCACATGGTGGAAGGAGAGAATGACTCTTGCAAGTTGCCCCCTGACCACCACAGGAATCCTGCAGCACACTGCATGCGCAACAGGACACACAAACAAATTAATGAATATAGGCATGCATAAGTAAGTGCAAAAATGTAAGAGAGAGCCCTGGGAGTCAGCGAGATGGCCCAGCAGGCAGAGGCACTTGCTCCCAAGCCTGACAGCCTGAGTACCTTCCAGAGGACCCACACAGTAGGAGTCAAGGCCTGATGCCTCACTGGGCGGTGTTGGCGCACACCTTTAATTCCAGCACTTGGGAGGCAGAGGCAGACGGATTTCTGAGTTCAAGGCCAGCCTGGTCTACAGAGTGAGTTCCAGGACAGGACAGCCAGGGCTACACAGAGAAACCCTGTCTCGAAAAACCTAAATAAATAAATAAATGAATAAATAAATAAATATTAAAAATTAAAAGTTAAAAGTTCTTTTTTAGATATAGGGGCATTTGGAGTTTGAAATTTTAGATTAGGCATGTTCTCACTTTCTCTCTCTTTCACATACACACACACACACACACATGTGTACTAATGCACGGGCATGTGAGTATGCCATGTTTGCAGTGTGCCTTCCCTGTAAGTGGCACACACACACACACACCCTCTCTTAAAGCTCTACAGAACTTCTTTTTCACAAAGGAGTTGGTTGGGTGCAAAGGTGTTACTGTCTAGGAGTCTTGATCAGGTTCATTTTCTTTAACAACTGAAGAATTAAAGGGTAGGAAGAATCTCAGCAGCAAACAAACTATTAAAGTGAAGAAGCACGCGCACACACACACACACACACACACACACACAGTCGCAAGGCACACAGAGAAAAAAAAAACCTCCCCACAAAGTAGAAGTTGGGGGATCCAGAAACTTACATCTATTTTCCCTGTGGAAGGCTGGGGGGGGGGTTTAAGTGTTTTGGAGGCCTTGGATGGCCCCACCCCCATCTCATTTCAGCTTGGTAAACTACTTAAAGAAAAGGAACTGAGTCTCACAGTTTCAGGTTAGCATGTTCAGGATCAGCCTTGAATATGTCAGCCTGGACCAGTTCGCTAGAAATGAGGCCCTGCTGGCAGAGGAACATGCCTGCCAAGCCTTCGTCTCAGGTCAGAAGAAGAAGAAGAAGCCGGAAGCTTGCCATCTTTATCATTTATCTGTAGCTCCTTTCCCCCTCTGCCTGTCTGCCAGGGATCTGTCCAGACCCCAGCCCCTTAGTCAGACTACCTCAGGCTTGAGTCTATGATTTATTTGCTCTGTGATTTTGGTGAGTTAAATAACATCTTTGGGACCTGTTTCTTTGAGGATTAAGTACATTAATCTGAGTGAAAGCAGAGCTTTGTCCCGGAGAAATCCTCCATGGGCCCCGTGATGGCTTTCTAGGCTGCTGTGGCTACCAGCAAGGCAGAAATCCATGGTGCGATCCAAGTGCTTTCAGCGGAGAAAGGGAAAGAGATCCCTTTGTTGTAAGGGTTTACAGCGTAATCTAGTACTCAGGTTAGACTTGGAGAATGCATGCGTCACTGGTGGGTGAGCAGAAAAACAGCCTGGGCTGTTTCCATCGTCTGGAGGGAAGCTTGAGGGCTGCAGGAGACAAGGCAGGCTAGGCAGGCTAGGACCTGATCGAGAAGGATCCTGGAGGACTCCTCCGAATAGCTGTAGCTCTACATGACCACAGCACGGCCAATTAAGTCACAGGTAATTACCTGCTCAGCTAAAAGCATGAGCAGATTCTTGGCACAGGTCACTTAGTGGAGTGGGAGGGAAGCAGGGTCCTCCGCCTGGGAAGTGTGGGGTGAAGGAGTGGTGGCCAGACGCTAAACACCAGTCTGATGAAGTATTGCTTTGGGCCTGGCAATTCACGCTCAGGGTTTCCCAGTAATTGAAGTGGCGCCTCCTTTATCTGCAAGAGAATTGTTTTGCCCTGCCTTCAACTAGAGCTTTGGAATCTGTGCTATTTAACGCATTACAGTGTGCCCATTAAATAGGTAAATTATGCCAGCGCCAGCAGCCTGGAACGCGGTGGCGGCGGCGGCATGGGCTTTTTGTTTTGTAAAGGAAACAGCAAACCCCATGTCTCGCACACAGCGTGTGGAAGTCAGAATGCACACTGCAGTCCGCCTTCTGGGATTTAGGTGCGGCCCGTGCACAAGTCAGCGGGGAAAGAAAGGGCTTGATACACTGAGAGGTTTTAAAGATCTGGGGCAGGACAGCAAGCTCTTCTAGGCTGAGAGGATGGAACCATGGCAGTTTACAAGCTGACACAGTGCCTGCACCTAGATCTAAGTTGTTGTGATGAGGCAGTGCACACCTGCGTCTGCCTTTGCCTATCCAGGGTGAGCTGCAGAGGATGCCGCCCACCTGTGAAGCTGCGGGGTGGAGGGGGTGGGGGTGGGGATGGGGGTGGGGTGGGGGTGATCCTTTGTTACCTGGGCAACACCGGAAGTAGCTTGTTTCACAACCAATGCTTCCTAGTTGGGCTGAGGTCTCTGAGCTGTGGCAGGGGAAGGCAGATGAGCGTAGCCTTGGCACCCTGACTCAGAAATCGAAAAAGGAAAGATTTGTCTCAAGTCACAGTGGATTTAAAATTCTGAACACAGAGTCAGTGGGTTTCCAATAAGGTGTTTTGAGCGCGAGGTAGCGGCACTCTACCCTGCTCAGCCGAAGGGGCAGGGGCATAACGAGCTTTAGTTATGGCAGAGGAGGGAGCTTTGGAAGTCGAGGGAAGGGAAGAGGCTTTCAGTGAAACACGAGACTGACCTGGGGACAGTGATCCCGGGGAAACACGGTCGGGAGCAGCCTTTGGGCAGACGGAAAACTGGAAGCTGTTTGTAGCCCCATCTCGCTGCTCGCTTAGTTCACCTGCATCCGTAGTTTGCACCTTCTTGATTTTAAGTTTTTCCTGAGTGGCAGTTTTTTATGTTAATAACAGCACAGGTAATTCTAGAACACATATTCACAAGCCAGTTTAAGATACATCCCGAGACTCAGTTTCCAGTTTTTAGTGTGCCTTTAACTTCCAGGTTAGCTTCGTAGTAACCTTTCCCTTAAATAAACTGACCACATACACTAACGCGCAGCTCACGGTGATGCGAAAGGAGTCAGCCCAGAGTGCATGCGGTGTCTTCCCATTTGTGTAAAGCTCTGGAAAATGGAAACCTATCCACAGTAACAGGAATTAGACTAGTTCTTTCTTAGAGACGGGTAGAGGCTAGGAGGGCAAGAGACATAAGCAGCAGGTGTGGAAGAGGACAAAAAAGGAAGGAAGGAAGGAAGGAAGGAAGGAAGGAAGGAAGGAAGGAAGGAAGGGATTGCCTGGTGCCAAGGTGGTGAACATCTTCACTATCTTAACTGTGGAAAATGGAAAAAAAATATATACATACACACACACACACACACACATATATGTGTGTGTGTGTGTGTGTGTGTGTGTATACATTATATCCATCAAATATATATCAATAAAGCCAATACATATATGTTACATTTTAACAAACTATAAACTTCAAATATATGTAATAAGGCCATCAAATATATATCAATCAGGCCATTAAAAACCAATCAGCCCTTTTGAAAAATTGAGACAGGACCTCACTGTGGTGTTCCCCAGCTACGCGAGGACCCCCAAAGTCAAGTCTTATCCTCCTTCAGACTTCTGAGTGCTGGGGCTACAGACATGTGCCACCATAACCCAGCTCAACTTCTGCATTAGAGGGTCAATTGCTCACATGTGAGTCAAGAGAGCATGCTAGCTGGTGATAACGCAGTGTGACAGGAACAGTGATGGAGCAGTTGTTCGCAGACACGACGCACAGCACCACAGGCAGGACATAGAGCGTGAGTTTGGGACATAGAGGTTAAGGCTAAAGCTGCGTCATGCCTGTAGTATGGCCCCCGCTCTTCTTCTGACTTCACTCTTCTGCGGTTTCTTCCTGCCCAGCTACATACTCCATGGAAACCAGGGGGAACAGCTCCTAAGCCGGAAAGCAGACTGTATTGGTCTAGAACTCATAGACCTTGTGGGCTGTTTCCATGTGTGCTGCTACCCACACGCCTACTCATATACTGCCGAGCAAGGAGAGAGACCAAGACTCCAGACTCCTAATGTGGGCCTTACTTTTTTGCTTCTGCTCTTCACACTCTGAGAAATGGAGACAGCACTAGTCTCAAAAGCCATTAATCTAAGTGTAATAGAGCAGAGCAGAGAAAGAGAGGCACAGTCTCTATTCCATGACCTTTCACATTCTCCTTCCAACACTTGGTGGGAGAATGAGTCCTGTGGATAAGGACTACGGAGGTTGTCTCTCTTAGCATTTACTGTTAGGGTACAGAGTAAAACTCAGCCTTGTTTATAATAGCCAGAAATTGGAAGGAGCCCAAATATCCCTCAAAGGAGGAATGGATACAGAAAATGTGGTATATTTATATAATGGAGTACTACTCAGCAATTAAAAATAATGAATTCATGCAATTTGTAGGTAAATGGCTAGATCTGAAAAATATCATCCTAAGTGAGTTAACCCAATCACAAAAGAATACACATGAAATGCAATCACTGATAAGTGGATATTAATGAGCCCCAAAGCCCTAAATACTCAAGGCACAATTAACAAGTCAAATGATTCCCAAGAAGAAGAAAGGAGAGGACCCTGGGCCTGAAAAGATAGGATCCAGTTTTGTAGACCCAGAACAGAGAAATCGTGTGTGGGGGGGAATGATTGGGGAATATTTGGGGGGAGAGGAATTATGGGACGTATGGTGGGGGGGGACTGGGAAAGGGGAAAGCCTTTGGAATGTAAACATAAAATATAGAAAATAAAAATTTAAATAAAAAAAATTCCATCAGGGAATTGAGGTGTTAGTCATCAAACCTAGGAAGTACTGTGAGCTGTTTAAAGTTGCACGTTTCTGTAATACCGTGGCTTTGCTTTTCTAATGTTACTCTTGGATAATTTTAAAGAGTGGAGGATGGTGTTTCTCTGCATAAATGTGGATAAAGTTTTGCAGTTCGGGAAAAAAAAAAACTCAGATGGAGGCTGTGTAAGCTCTCTGTGTACAGTAGGCTCCGAAAGAACAGAAAGATGCCCCAGAGACTTGTTGGGGACTAAGGGAAACTTCCTGGCCCAAGATTCTGAGAACATACTTAGAGTTTCACTTTTTGAATATGAGGAAGATGATCTTTTATAGGGAAGACTTCAGAGTATTCTCAAAACACTCAAGGTTTAGAATCAAGTCATGGAGTAGGGTGGAGCTCAAAGGGTAGCACAGGGTCCACCTGGCAGGACAGTGCCTCATGTTAGAGTCTGCTGGAGGGGCTGGGTGGGTGACCCTGCCGAGGCACATTTGGGCAGGGCTGTGGAGCACCTCTAGGTATGGTGACAGGAAGTACAAACATCCCACAGCGGGGGGGGGGGGGAGGGGAGGAACTGACCAGGAAATGAGCCCAGGGTGTCACTAGGATACTTTCTACTCACAAGTGAAATTGTGAAAAGAGGCTTGGCCAAGAGCTGAAGAGATGAGATCACAGAAGGGCCAACTCATACCTTCTGTTGGTTTGATTTGTGATGGACCAAAGCTTGAGCTGAGGGGGCTGGAGCGATGGCTCAGCTTGAAAACGGTAGCTGCTCCTGTGTAGCCTAGGTTCAGTTCTCAGCTCTAATATGGTAACTTAATCTCTGTAACTACAGCTCCAGGGGATCTGGTGCCCTTGTTTGGCCTCAGTGGGCAGTGCACATCTTTGTGGCACTCTCGCCTAGGTGCAGGCAAAGCATTCAGACACATAAAATAACAAAAATTTTAGAGAAATGATTTACAGAAAATCACAACTAATCAAAAGGCAGAGTTGTGGAGCTGAGTCATAGTAGACCCATCAACTATACAACTCCTGCCCCTAAGGCTCGGGGATAATTTTTTTTTTTTTTTGGTTTTGTCGAGACAGGGTTTCTCTGTGTGGTCCTGGCTGTCCTGGAACTTGCTCTGTAGACCAGGCTGGCCTCAAACTCAGAAATCCGCTTGCCTCTGCCTCCCAAGTGCTGGGATTACAGGCGTGCGCCACCACTCCCAGCTAGGCTCGGGGATCATTGAAGAAGTCACCCCCATGCCTGACCATGAGCTGAATAAGTCTCATGGTCAATCCACATGACTTCGGATTCATGCACCCATCTCCTCAGAGTTCCTGGGTTAACACCCCCTGACTATTTCCCAGAATCCTCTCTCTCTGCCAGATGATCCTGTCTTAGTTCATTGGCCATAGGCTCTTTATTGACAGGTGATGCTTCTACACAGTATGCAAAGATTCTCTCTACAGTTGTATGTATTTCATTATATTGAGTTGAGGTCTCCTGAGCTCTCCCACCACCCACATTAACATATCAATTAAGCTATGAGCTAGCAGAGATGAGCCAACACTATTGGCCTAGGCAAATATTTATTCATAATAATTCAGTCTCGAAGTGGTTTCGGGGGAACTTGGGAGTGGGAGGCAAAGCTCTTGGTTACAGGTTAAAGAACACTGAGATGGGGCGAAAGAGAGAGTCTTCCCAGTGCACCCGTCGGTTCTCCAACACCACTGGTCAGCCCTGAGAACATACATAAGAGAACACTACACAAACTGAGCAAGTCATACTTACGTATTTAGAAGTACACACACACACACACACACACACACACACACACACAGAGAGAGAGAGAGAGAGAGAGAGAGAGAGAGATACATATGTAACAACAATTAATGAAAAAAGGCAACAAGTTTGAAACATCGAGGAGGAGTGTATAGGAGGGTTTGGAAAAAATGGTGAAGTGATATAATTATATTATAATTTTAAAAAATAAAAGGAGTAATCAAAACAAAACCAAAAAAGAATGTTAATTGTACTCTAAAAGTTCCACCCCTCCCAGCAGGTCAGGGCAGAGGGAGGGGGAGGGTAGGGAGATGGCTGGGTGGCTATGGGTGCTTGTTCCTCTCACAGGGGACCTGAGTTTGGTCCCTCGCACTCACACGATGTCTCCCTACCATATACAACAACACCAGTTTCAGGGGATCTGCTCTTTTTCTGACCTCCTCAGGCACGAGGCACATACACATTTGGTATATACACATTTGGTATATACACATTGATGCAGTGAAAATACTCATGCACATAACTAAATTAATCTAAAAAAAAAATAAGATAACCCCACCAAATAACAGCCAAATTAGAGTTGAGGAGATGTGTTCACTAAGAGCCATCTTGGACAGGACGAGCACAGTTTATAGGAATAGTTGCCCCATGGACTGAGCAAGACCGTGTTGGCCTGGGTACACTGTGGAACCGAGAGATTCTGCCCAGTCCTGGTGGCCTGGAAGGTTGTTCTGGCTGCCCTGGGGGGGAAGCACTTGCCAACCTTCCACAAACTGCTCTTTCTGTTATCAGGATGGTCATTTTCCGGCTAATGAAAAACATCTCTCTGCTCCAAACGTGACTTTGACGTTTATCTGAATCGTTTGTTGCCCATCAGAGCAACACATATCAGAAGTGAAATATATGCCAAAAGACACTTTGGATGTACCATTTATCTTTCCTGTAATTGATTCTCATGGAGGACAGATACCCTGTGGGGATTCACAGAGAGAGGGCTTAACACACTGCCATTATGATGACATCATCCCACATAAAGCAGCCTTTCTGGATGCTCAGAAGATGACAGGGTGTCTTTTGGCTTTAAGTGCTGTACACAGTGCCACATTAACTATGAATTTTATAAGGAACAACTTACTGTTCCCATCACACCTTCCACCCTTCATTTTTTTGTTTTCAGCATTGTGAAGCTAGTCCCACACTCCAATCAAAATGAAATTATTTCAAAATCCATACCCAATTGATTCCTCTGGCCAGAAGAAAGTATGTAACAATACATATCCATCGACTTTCAGTTTGGGTCTGTGTTGAGATTTATTGTCTCTGGGCAAATATTGAACTGGGTGAAGTTTCGGTCAGTTGTGTCCTTCTCAGTCGATAAATCTAAGTGTTGACTTTGGGGAGGAGTCAGTGGCTGTGGCTTTGTGGCTCTGGATCAAGTATTTGTGTAAACTGATGTTTTAAAGGCTGTGAAGTGGAGTGGAGCCACAAATCCTAGTTTAAGAATGTCTAGGGCTCATGGGTTTCAAAGAAAGTCCTCACATGTGTAGAATAAAAGCTCCTGTACTGAAAGGATGCTTGTGAAAGGGGTTTGCTGGTAGCCACCACCTTCCTCTGAGGAACAGCCTGGGAAGAAAAGGTCTGTATCAATAAAAACCATTACATGCAGTTATACATCATGATTGTATTAATTACATAATCGTTGCAAATGGTCCTCCAGGATGTCATCCTCTGACCCAAGGGCTACTCTGTGCAAGACAGTTTAGCAATAATGGGTAGTTTCTCTGGATCTGTCAAAGGAAGGGGGAGGGTAACTCAACCTATTGCCAAGATAGTGTCTTAAGGTGCTCAGGGGCCCACAGAGACACCATCAAGATGACTATGGTACCTGATGGGTATTGTAGATTCATTGAAAATGGCAAAATGATCAATCACCTCTCCATCTGTATTCTTTGAATCCTGTTTGGCCTTAACATTTTAAAGCTACAAATAGGAGGGCTGTTGTGCAACTGTTTCTTCGAGATTGAAACATTCCAACTCTCAGAGACACTCCTTAAAACAGAAAGTAAACAACTCAAAAGGTTTCAGGAAGTCCTTGAAACTGACCAGATTCACTAGGCCCCTCCCTACCAAGAATAAACAATAGGGACTGCAGAGAGTCACTCCTAGACAAGCTGCAAAGAAGCAGAGATTTTTTTTCAGCCAAGCAACCTGAAAAGAAGCAGACACTGGCCACGCACTCTGGAAGAAGGTTAGATCAACTGAACCAGCAGGAAGGATGCTTTCCAACCTGTTGAGTGGTTGGCAGGCTGTTCAGCATGCTTCAGAGTTTCAGCTCTTTTTGAGCAGTCACGATGCTGTGGTAGGCTTTGGTAATGAATGCATCCATCTTTGAATCATTTCTGCTGCTGTAAGAAATCTCTCAGGCGTACACTTTCCCCTAATACCAATAAAATTCACTGGTTCACCAAGATGGACTTTCATCGCATCTGTACTTTCCAAAGTCATGTGTATTATTTTTCCTCAGGAAAAATCTGTCACAGAAGAGAACCATCAAAATGTACTGAGATTCTTAGCAGAGCCAGTGTCTGGTCTGTGTTAGTTATGATAGGATAGGTTCTACTGCAGTAACAAATAAGTCTTCCTGTCTATGGGACCACACTATTGTTTCATTCTTTTTGTTTTTATTTTTTTCGGGACAAGATTTCTCTGTGTAGCCTTGGCTGTCCTGGGACTTGCACTGTAGACAAGTGTGGCCTCTAATTCAGAGATCTGACTGCCTTTGCCTCTAGAGTGCTGGGATTGAAGGCTGAGCAGTGGCTCAGCTTACTGTTTCATTTTTACTTTCTTGGTTTAACCCAGGGATTGATTTAAAGTATTGTGCTGGCTAGTTTTATGTCAACTTGACTAGAGTTATCTGAAAAGAGGGAACCTCAATTGAGAAAATGCCTCCATAAGATCTGGCCATAAGTAATTTTCTTAATTAGTAATTGATGTGGGATTATCAGTCCATTCCTGGGCTGATAATCCTGGGTTCCATAGGATAACAGGATAAGCCAAGTCATGATGAGCAAGCCAGTAAGCAGCATCCCTTCATGACCTCTGCATCAGCTCCTGCCTCCAGGTTCCTGCCTTATTTCTTCCATGGTGAACAGTGATGGGGAAGTGTAAGCCAAGTAAACCCTTTCTTCACCAAGTTGCTTTGGTCATGGTGCTTCATCACAGCAGTAGTAATTCTAACTAGGGCAAGCAGCTTTCTTTGTTGGACTCCTCCATTGAACATCTCAGGGGTAAAAGATCCTGTTATATTTCATTCCTAAATACAGTGCAAAGTTGGTCATTAAGGGGAAAGAACTGGAGGATCCCTAGAGATGTTCTGAGGGTCAGGTCTGGAAGTGATTGCGATCACGGTTGACAATGTTTGACTGGGCAGACCTTATTGTGGTTGTAGTTCTTTCCCATCTATATTGGGAATGAGAAGGGTTAGAATCCCCATGAGATGCTGTTTTCCTGTATGCCTGAGAAGACGTGAACAAATAGAGCCTGCCAGCCACAACATATTGGGGGGTTGAATCCAGGACATGACATATACAAGACAAACACTTGCTCTCCCAAGTCCTGCCACTTTTAAAAGGGAAACAACCTCAGATGGGCAGGTTTGTTAGATGATGTTGGGATATTCTGCTCTCACACCCTTGATATACCGAGTTCACCTTTTGTGCATGTTGATAGCTTCCTACCACAAACATCCACCTCTCTTTCTTCTCTGTCTGAGGCTTTGTCAGCTAGAGCCTAGAGAAGACCAGAGAAAAATTCTTGACCTGTGAGCATTAGCAATTAGTGGCTGCAGACCCCACCTTCCGTGGCTCCTCTGGGGACAGTTCTGGGGTGTACTCTACATTGTTCTTTAGTAGAACTGGTCTCAACCTCCTAAGAGGTAGCTTGCTCACCCACCTACCCTTTGCTGTCTTTCTGTCCTGTATCTTACTTTTCTGTCTGTCACTTCTTCTTGGAATGACCCTCAACCCCACAAAAACCAAACCAAACCAAACCAAACCAAACCAAACCAAACCAAACCAAACCAAACCAAACCAAACCAAACCAAAATAAGACCCTGTTTACTCTTATCTTGGACCTGCTTGAAGGAGAAATCAAACTAAGACCCAATGGAAAGAGTTTAGGAGCTAGCTCAAAGAGTAATTCTACGTGGTGAGGTGGGGTGGGGTGGGTGGGCAATGCATTCACACACACATCTCTGCAGTTGCCTTCCCATTGTTATGAGAGGAAACATAATTCAGGGAGGGAGCAGAAGTAAGATGACTGAGCTGGGAATGGCCAGGAGTCTCTAACAGGGACAATCTGCAGACTGGACGGAAACAGAAGCAATGTGACATGACATGATTAATGTCTTTTTAGGCTGATGGGTATGAGAGGCACAGGCTCATGAGCTCTGTATGCACTGCTTACGCAGGACACGCTTCATCAGATTTTTCCAAAATATAAACTGTTCTACTTGAACCACTGCAATAAACTACTTGACTGGGAAGCTTATGAACAGTAGAATCGACTGCTCATAGCAGATTTTGTAATCTGGGAAGTCTGAGACTAAAGCACCTGCAGAGGGATGGTCTGGTGAGGACTCTGGAGAGAACCTGTGTACTTGCGTGGCACAAGTGGGAGGAGTCTCTCTGGGGCCTCTTTGTTAGGGAAGGATTTCCATTCATGAAAGTTGACCCCTCAAGTCCCCATTCCTCTCACAGGCTGTACTTCCTAATAGCATCGCCTTTGAAGTAAGGTTTCAACATAAGCATATCGAGGAGACACAAGCATTTGGATCAGAGCACAAACATTCTGTTTAAAACTCTCCATTTGTGGATGCTGTAAGCCCAGTCAAAGCCCCAAGGCTGAAGAGATACCAGGTCCCAACAGGAAACTTTCTACTCTTAGTCATCTAAATTGACAGGGTACGCAATTGCCTTATAAGAATGAATATTATATTTATACTCACGGGCAAATGTTAGTCTCAGTCTTAATCAGAGAAGCTTCTGTAATGAGCACGGACTCATTGCTGGCCTGGGTGCTGAGAATAATTGATGGCTGAGCGCCCAGTCCTAATCAGTACATGTTTTGTACCTCCTCTGAGACTCACAGAACACAGAGGAAGAGAGGGCAGAAAGAATGTAAGAGCCAGAAGACAGACAGAGCATGACATAGCCATTGTAACCACAATGATACAGTAGCGGTGGCAGCCTGCACTGGGCCTGTTGGTCCTTGGTCACGATCAAGGAGGAGCTCTCTCAGATCCCTGTCTTTATAGCTGAACTATTGGCTACTGATGAGTTATGGGGAAGGGTAGTCATTGCCCTTAGTGGTGTATCTACAGTAAGCCCATCAGGTTCCAATGGATACTTTCAGACCCAGGTTCATACAGATGGTACTAAGTGGGCCACAGAGAACAAAGACATGGATATGGGAAGGAGGCCTGTATGGAGGAGTGTGGAAGACAGGGATGAAGAGAGATGAGAGGGAGAGAATGGAGGGTAAGAGTAATCAGAATACAATACACACACACACACACACACACACACACACACACACCACGGATTTATGTTTCATGTAACTTGTTTGAAAACTTTCCATTTACAAGATGAAGATTAAACACCTAGATTCTTCAATATAGCTTACAAGGTCTTCCACAGTCCATTTCTACTATATGCCTTTCTCAGCAGGTATTCAAGTTTGCTACTGCTTTGGTACCCACATACTCCCAGAAGACCCTCTTTGTTCAACAGGATGGCTGAACTAACTGTGGTTTTGTTTGTTGTGGGAGGTTCTTTCCATGTATCTCAGGTTGGCATCAAACTCCTGATCCTCCTGTCTCAACCTCCAAAATGCTGGGATTCCAGTTGGGCACCACCGTGCCCTGCTTATTCCAGCACTTGGGAAGTCCAGCCGGGGAGAGTAAGACTGAAGCTAGCCTGGGCTACCTAGTGTAACTTTGGTCCCCCAATAACCTTTTTAAGAAGAAAAAGACTAAACCAATTATCTTCTTAGATAATATTGACAGCAATATGACTCATTCATTACATATTTTCAGTTAATTTTTAATTCTTTGTAGGATTGGGAAATGAACTTAAGGTCTGCATATAGTATGTGAATATTCTGCCATTGAACAATACTTCCAGCTACTTATCTGATGTTTAAAACGTCCCTACTTGTGGGCTATTGGTACTGTTCCATGTACTGGGGAAGTAGAGGGGATAAAAAAATCTCTCTCTCTCTCTCTCTCTCTCTCTCTCTCTCTCTCTCTCTCTCTCTCTGTGTGTGTGTGTGTGTGTGTGTGTGTGTGTGTGTGAGAGAGAGAGAGAGAGAGAGAGAGAGAGAGAGAGAGAGGAGAGAGAGAGAGAGATCCCTCCTGCTGGTGTGAGGTTTGCATTGTGCGAGGAGGAAAGCGGGAAGGAGCATCTGTCCCTGCCCTGGCATCAGGAACCCCGCAGACAATGGCTGTGTCTTTTCATCTATTTCTTCCTAGCATCTAGCAGAGCACAGCTGTTTAGCAAACGTGTTCTCAGAATGGGGAGATGGTCACAGAAGATCCACGAAAGGAAGAAGGAATCCATCTAGGAAGATGTGCACTGATTGTCTTGGTTTCCTTTGAACTGGCCTCTGTAGCTGATATTTCTATTTATTCCCTTCTTGGGGGAAAAACTTCTGAGCTACTTAAGAGTAAGAGTTTCTTTTTAGGATGAAGGAGTGTGACTTTATACAATTACTGTGGATATACTTAATGATGTTGATTGTCCATTTTGAAGTGGCCAGGATAATCAAATTTTATATTAGGTGTATCCTGTTGCAATAGCAGAAAGTGAGCCTCTTCATTTCCTCTGAGAAAGAAGCGCTCTCCAGCCTGCATCAGTCTGGATGTGGCAATTCATAGACAATTCACATGTGATCCTAGCCTCCTGGGGCCCAGCGTTTGGAGCAGGGGACAGAACATGAGCCACAGGGCAAGAAAGCACTGTCCCTTGGGCCTGGGAGAGCCTGGCCCACACTACTTTGGTCCCTAGGGATCATCCCAAGTCCTTTGGACACTGCAGAGAGCAACCTCTTTCTAGAGCTATCTTCATGTTTAATATCAAACCGTGGGAACGTGAGGGAGCATTTGCAAGAGCAGGATTCCAAGATGGCCGGCCGAGGAGGCCAGCCAAGCCTGTGCTCACATGGGAAAGAGGTTTGATTTTATGCACATCTGGAAGCAACCAAATACTTGCAGGCATGGGTGCATGGCAGTGGCCTGATCTTTAGAGATGGAGCAGGTATGTTTGGGAGAATTGTCATGCTAAGGGCAAGTTGAGAGATCTCGAGGTACAGAGGTCCACAGACTCTTGACAGAAGGCGAAGGAAGGTCAGGAAGGCAGGCATCTCCCGGGCTGCTCGGCACTGCTCTTAGGGCAGATGGCAGCTGGGAGCCTTGCTGTGGAGCTGAATTGCCCTTCCCCAGTAAAGATGGCAGAGCTGGTTCTGAGAAAGCGCCAGTGTGCTGTCAGACACTGGAATGTTTGCACCACCAGGGCATGGGGAGAAAAGCAGATGCAGATTGAAAACCCGAGGGGAACTGACTGGCTGTGGGGGATGTAGCCGAGGCCGAAGGGATGGAGGTGAGTACTGGGCTTCGCTTCTCCCTCCCAGGCCTGGTGATAATGTGCCTTTGGCCCCCTCCGCCCTCCTGATATTGGTGAAGGGTGTTTACAAGACAGTTCTTCCTGAGTGAAACAGAAGAAAGGTATCCCAAGAGAATACCTGGGAATGTTTCTGTCCCTGTGTTCTTTTGGATGACACTGTGTGACATGTCCCTTAAGGGAGGTTTCTCCTTGGAAACCAGTGCTTACTGTTTGAGGGGGAGTAAATCCCTTTGGCTATGTGTTCTGAGATTCTCTTGACTTATATACTTCAAAAGTGACTTTTATTAGTAAAGATTTACTTATTTATTTGTATGTGTGTGTATCTGAGTGTATGCATGTGTACCATGTATGTGCAGGTGCCCGTGGAGGCCAGAAGAGGGCATTTGATCCTCTGGAACTGGAGCATAAGCATTTGTGAGCAGCCCATTGCATTGTGGGAGTGGGAACCAAAGCCAGGCCCTCTGGAAGAACAGCAAATGCTCTTAACTGATAAGCATCTTTCCAGACCCACCCCCCTTCCACCCTGCACTGACTTCCATTGATTTGTGAAAAAAAAAAATAGAGTTGCTTTTCAGAATTCCTCTGTTCTCTCTGGATACTAGCCACACAAACGTCTTATAAGTAATCCTCTAAGTTTAAAGTCTCCTTTTCCAAAGTTGTCAAATGGACCAAGAAGACCACTCGATTCATTGGGTGGGTCTGGGTCTTGCATGCCTTTCAGTGGTTCGTTGTGTGTAGACAATACTACTCACCCAATTATCTACCCACTGGAAACTTGGGCCTGTAATTACATTAATAAAGCCCCAGAGGCTGAGAATGAACACTGGGAACACCAACCGTGGGATCCCTCGGAACCAGGAAGATAATGATATGTTGTATCGACGTGTTTTGTACACATATACTGACTCTGAACGTTCGCTCAGATCTGAGGAGGGTTTAGGCGGCTGTGCTTTAGCGCTGACGCTGGAGAGTCTACGTGATAGGGTAGCACTCGACATTCCTAGTTTTGAAATAGATGCTTCTGTTTTTTATAACTTCTTAGCACTTTCTCTTCCATTCTCTCGTTCCACGTTCATCACTTCAATAAACATTTCTTGAGCATTTCCTTAGGTGCCTATGCAGGCCCTGGGAGAAGAGCCGTGAAACAAACCAGGAATCCCAACCTTACCGCAGTGGGAGGGAAGTTGTAGCAGGCGAGACTAGTCCAAATATCTGTGACTGCCACAGACACGAAGCAGAGATGAAGAGAAGCCAGGGTGCTGAGGTGGTGCTGGGGTGAAGGCCCTCGCCATCAGGCCTGAGGGTCTAAGCCTGATTCTGGAAATCCATATGGTGGATGGTGAGAGCCAGCTTCCTCCAGACGTCCTCTGACCTCCACATGTACCCCCACCCCTGACAGATAGATGGATAAACAAATAAATGCAAAACAAGTAAAATAAAAGGTGTACTATAGAAACTGTTAATAGGTGACTCAGAAGGAGGATCTGAGTCCCAAATAGGGAGACTTTTCTAGATTAAAGGGCACAGCGAGATCCAGGGCCTGGCGTGGACCCTCACCAGACACTTAGATGCCCCTCTGGATCCTGGGATTGTTCTTGCTTGAACTGTGCTGAGCAGGGCTGACGGAGATATTCAGTCATGGGCAACAGCGTTTGAGGATTATCACATCCCAGGCTCCTCTTATTTTCTTCTGGGTCCCAGCTGGAGACGAAATAGAGCTAATCACAGTTCACACGGGCCCTTATGCTGCTGACCTACAGGGAGAGGCTATGTAGTAGCCTTGTGGAAACGACCCTGATTCCCTCTCCCCTTGGCTAGCTATCTAGTTGGAATTAATGGCATTTCTCTAGGGTATCTGAGAACAGCATGCGTTTCTATATACAGGGCACCACCTGGTTTTAGCACCTAAGTTCAGGCTGTGAGGACCATTTTAGAAGATTTGTGTTTACCAGAGTCTGGCACTTCCTGGTTCCCTCAGACTCTGCGCCATTCTGTTAAGGGAGGCTCCCTGCGCAGTAGTGTAGGACCATGGGAACGTGCCCCTGGCTTTGATGTCAGCATGCTTGGTTACTGCAGAACAGGGCCAGCTACAGGCCCTCTCGAAGTTGAGATGTGTGGAGACAAGTCTCCCTTGACAGAGAACGTCAGTTTAATGAGTAGAATTAAAAATGCAAATGATGGGCCCAACTGTGGTATAATTAAACCTCTGGAATCAGCTTCCTCAGTCACGGGCTCCCATGCCCTGTGTGTGGTGCCGGGTCCTGTTTACGTCTAGAAAGCTAGCTGGAGGCCCTTTCTTGCCTTGGGCTTGCTATGTGGGGGACCGACTTCACCTACCTACCTCCTCGGGAGGGGGTGGGGGGGTATGGAACCTAATGAGGGAGCCTTTGAGGTTCCCTGATGAAAGATGCTATGAAGTATAAAGTCCTATCCTTAGGAAAGCCACATATTGGCATTTGTAACCCACCAGCGCCAAAGAGAAACCCAACATCCTCTCCGGCTGTTCGTCAAGTGCTGGCAGCTCCTCTCGGCACAGGCGAAGCAATAATGAGCAGAAACTGAACGTGTATTCAAGGTATTTTAATAAAGTCGATAAAGCGCAGTCACACTTCCCCTTTGGCTCCCCTGGCTTTTGCTTGTAAACAGACCCCTCCCCCCAAACTCCCCCCTCCCTAGGGTGGGGGGGGTGGGGAATATGGGTTGGGTGTGTGCGAGGTGCAAGCTCAGAGCGCCAGCAAGGAAAGTGCTTGGTGGATGTGCTTGAGTTACCATGGCGACCCAGGGACAATGCTCTTGGGCACGCAGACCCCATGTTTGCAGCATTATGCTTCAGAAGGGGGGGGATTTAGAGATGCAGAACAAAACACAATAAAGAAGCATCAAGCCTAATAAGACTAGGGACTGAAAGAAAGCCAGGGACTTCTGTTTAGACACCACAGCGTTCTTGCGTTGCGGGTCTGGGAAGTGATCCAAGACTGAGCCTTGCTCATTATACCTCCCAGGCCGCAGGCATTCAGAAGGGCTTTCTGTATTGAAATTGCAACTTTTTCTCACCTGGCTGCAAAGAGAACCCACTGAGTTTAGAACAGTAAGCAAAGGAAGAGATTTTCTCATTTAAACAACATCCCTTTGTACCTGGTCGATAAGATACAAGGGGAAAAAATAAATTAAAAAAAAAAATCCCAGCTTGAATATTGAGCAAGTTGCCAAAATTGAGCCCGGAACAACCCTGTGGTGTCTTTATTGGGTAACACGAATACCATTTTTGGATATGGCCTCATTCATCAAAAGCCGAGGATGCTCCAAGAGTTCTGATGGAAAGAAAATAGCAAGAAGCAGCTTTCATCATTTACATAATTAAAAAAATTGCTGGAGTCTTTTGTTTGGTGCCTCTGGTCACAGACAGCTGACACCTGCTTTCTGGGTACAGGCGGTACTTTTCTAACACTTTCCTTTTGTTAGGGAGGAGTGGGCTCTGTACCCTGAGCCTGAGAGAGCAACTTGAAGAGTTACAACTCACTGAGAAACACACAGTGGAGAGGCAAGCGGTTTGGCACTAACACAGCCGGCCGGAGTCCCTCTGTGGTCACTGACTTGCCGCATGAAGCTGGTTGAGTGGAGGCAGTGTAGTGAACTGCTCATCAAATGAGCCGGGATGTCACCCAGCCGGGAGGGGTTTTGAGAAGGGGGTCTGTGTTTGTCTCAGCAGCTATAGCATAGTGCACACAGAGGAGTCATGATACAGGTATTTTGTGAATGTATGAATTCCCGTTTCCTTGCGGTTCAGTTAGATTCCGTCCCTGCTGATCAAAGGAAGTCATTTCACACACACTCTGCCTGTGGAGGCAAACGGAACGGAGGCTTCCTGGGGCCCCTCCGAGCCGATGAGAATGGGTGCAATTTCAGCCTGACCTCGGGACCAGTATTTGGATGTTGAGTTCCCATTTAGCGATCTCATCCTTGGCCTTGGTTATATGACAAACGCTGATGGAGCTCAGTCGGAGGTCATCAGAGAGAGAAACAGATTTTGTCAATGTATCCCACCCCAGCAGCGGCCCCAGTTCCCAGACTCTCAGGGCCCTACCCCAGACTTCTGCCTTTAATATCGACTGATAGAGATCTACAGCCTGGTGGCTTGCACATGCTCGCTGATGATTTACATACTCCTGCTCCTCCTGTGGCTCCTAGAGAGAGCGGGACATCCACCCTTCGATGTGTGGCCATGGCGGGACACTGGCTTCAGCTGCAGTTAAGTGGGTTAGCAAGGTTTCCTGTAGCATGCCCAGTCACGAGCCACTCCTTCAGTCTGTCCCGGGCTGAGAGTACACAGCAGATTGGGTGCCAGCTTCAGCCAGCTCGTCACGTGTCCTTGTGATCTGAGGAAGATGCGAGTGAGAGCCACTGAAACTCGATTGCTTGTTGTCACAGCAACAGATGATGAGTGGTACTCTAATCACGCCAACGTGGGATTGCTGTGTGGAAGGCAGGGTTCAGAGCAGTTGGACTGATGAATGAGTGAATGCCTAGGCAAGACACAAGATTGACTCTCCTTCTCCCTCCTCCTCCTCCTCCTCCTCCTCCTCCTCCTCCTCTTCCTCCTCCTCTTCCTGCTCCTTTTCTTCTTTTTCCTCCTCTTCACTCCCTACCTTCTTCTTTTGAAAGTTCGTGATGCTGTGCATGGTGGCACACACCTTTAGTTCCAGCACTCAGGATCTTTATGTAGGCTAGCCAGGCCTACATAAAGAGACCCTGTCTCAAAACAAACATACATACATACATACATACATACACACACACACACACACACACACACACACACACAAGGTTCTGAACCAGGCTTGGTGTCCCATCTCAAGGAGCAGCTGCTGATCAATAGCCTGGCTTTATCTTAGAGTGCCTCATTCACTAGGTTAGGAAGCACTATTCCAGAATCATGTTTCTCCTTCAGGTTTCTTGCAATTTGGAGGAGGACCAGAGTTCTGATGCATTGTATATGCTTTCCTCTCTCACGTATTGTTTGTGTGAACTTCGGTATGACCTTTAGCTGTTCTAAGTCTGCTGCTCACTTTAAAAAATGGCTATAAACATTTACATACAGGGCTACCTGGCACTGTAAGAGAATGAGCTACTACTGTAGAATCACTTTCTAATACAAATTGCCACAATTCTTGGAGCAACCATCGTAAGGTTGCTAACATCTTAGAAACCTGCTGTCACTCTCCCTTTTTGGTGGGTCCCGACTGCCAGCTGAGCATTCCCACGCAGACCGCAGTTTGAATGGTGCATCCAACA
Source organism: Apodemus agrarius (assembly GCA_964023405.1). Lineage (NCBI taxonomy): Eukaryota > Metazoa > Chordata > Mammalia > Rodentia > Muridae > Apodemus > Apodemus agrarius. Next base: position 63,348,271 of record OZ030014.1, on the reverse strand, counting down.
CGCCCACAGTACTCCTCTGGCTGCGGCAGCGCCTCCACCTAAAAAGAACACTGACTCCAAGTCTAATGTCTCAAGGAACTGGCCGGTTCGGGGTTGCTTGCCGCCTGAGGTCCTGGCAGGCTGCCACGTGGTGTTTCTCTCTGTTCCTGCCCCTGACAGCAGGTCCCCGTTCCTCCGTCTTGGGTCCTGCAGTCTCTGGTGCAGTGGGACTAACAGATAAGGAGGACCAGGGTGAGGACCACAACCAGGCTGCTTACGTCACATCCCCTTCCCTGGTGCAGGCATGGGCTGCCCCCTTAGGACCTGCCAGAAAACCTGTGCCCCAGGGAGATGTTGCATGGAGGGTTCAGGGTCCCTGTCAGCTCTGTGGCGTCAAGAGGCGGGACTCACAGGGACCCTCTGCCTGGAGGAGAGGTTCCCCTGTGCAAGAAAATGTAATGAGGTCTGGAGAGTGAAGTGGTGTGGAGTAAGGCAGAACTTTAAAAGGAAGCGAGGCAACTTTGGCCAACTTTGGCGACTGAGGGCCAGTTCTCCCTTCCTCCCCTCAGTCTTGTACAGGCCCTTGTCTTTGCAGCCTGGTACCTTATTACACATGTAATAATCTGTGATCTGTGAACAGGGGATAACATTTCTTTGAGGACACATGGCTGAGCTGACCGGCACTTTATATGCATTGATTGGATGACACTAAATAGCCAGTGTTCACCCGTTTTGATCCATAAAAATAGCAGTTTCGTGTGGCACAACATAGCTATATTTAATATTTAAGTCACCTTGAGAGATATGACAGTCATTTCCACTTTCCAGATGAAGAAGTTGCAAGTCAGGTCACCTGCTCCAAACTGCACAGGAGGATATAAGGAAGAGAATTTAACACGGGATCCTGACACCAGGCCAGCTCAGAATCAGTAACTGCGGGGCACCATCACACCCACCTCTCCTAATAGATAGACATCAAAAATGGCTTCACGGCTTGGTGTCGTAGCTCACTGGGTGAGCGCTTGTCCAGTACATGTTAATACCCAAGGTTCGATCTCAGCACTAGGAAAAAAAACCACCCCTAACAACTCCAAACCCCAAATAAACCAACAAAACCAGCATCTTATGCCATGTCCTCTGCAGGAAGAACTCGTGGGTGACAGCCTCGCTCAGAAACTGGCAACAGAACTGATTAATACATTCGAGAAGTCCCTTTCTTTCACCTAGCATCTAAATACCCTAGGTTGTTTTCTTGTCCTTGCTAAAAGTATCTCCCTCACTGGGCCTGTGAGACACAGGCAGGAATGGAAGGGAAGGTTGGCTGGTATTGAAACTTATAACATAAGCTCCTCTGATTTAAGAAGTAGTACATATCCAGTGTAGAAAATTATGACACACACACACATAAAGTAGAAAAAAATGGAATAGCAGGATTTAGCTAGAGTTGCAGTGGTTTTTAAAATTTAGGATTTTAGTTGATTCTTCGGGACCGTATGCAATGTATTTTGCTGCTATTTACCAATAATTCTTTTAGGAAATAGGTTCAAAGTGAATCTTTGGGAACGGTGCTATTTTTAGGGCTACACACCAGCCCACCAGTTGGCATTGTTCTTGATTTGTTCAGCTCTCCCACTGGCCTGTTAGGCTGTTGGCAGGACTACAGAGTTGTAACTTAAGTCATAAAGTACACTCTTCTGCAGAAGTCTTTGTGTATAATGATATTTATCAAAGGAAACTTGCAGGACTTGTCTTAGCCATCCCAGAAGTCAAAGGGGGAACTTACTGCCCCCATCCCTCCTCCCAGCAACCTTTGCAAGAATCCTGCTGATTCGGCTCTTCCATACAAGGTTGAGCACGGAGCCCAAGCAGAGTCGCTTGGCTGCACTTGACCCTCAAGGTTTCTGCCAGCTTCCCTGCTGTCCTTTGAAGGGTGTGAGGTAGGGTCACCAAGGTGGGCATTTGGAAACAGTCAGATACTTGCAGATGAATAGTGTCAGTGAGGAAAGTCTGCAGGCCTTACCTTAATCGTGTTTGATCCCTACCCACAAATTTAAGGCAAAAATACTTCAGACGCCCTGTATTTTATCTTTTGATAAAAAAAAAGTGTGTTGAAGATAGTAAAAAGCCACAGGCCCCAGGAGGGTTCCCGAACTGGGAACAAATAGCCCACAAGATGGCGCTGTCTCCCGTCGAAGTGCCTGTGGCCTGGCTGAGTTCCCCAGGGAAGAGGCAGGAGCCTGAGGCAGAAGGGACGGGTCAAAGGTCCTGGGTGGGGAAGGTTTATTTCTCTCCCCTTTCACAGCTTCTTCATCCAATCAGCAACGCTCTTGCCCCTACCCCCCTTCCTCCAGTGCTTACACTGATTTTCCTTGGGTGTCTTGGAAGCCCCATATCTTGCCCCCTCCCCCAAACTTTATATCCAGCCTCTGTCCCAGGACAAACCCCTCCCTCCTCTTTTTTCTTTTTTTTCTTATGTAGCTTAGGCTTGCCTTGAACCTTATGTAAGCAAAGATGATCTGTCGTGCCTGGTCCTTCAGTGTCTGGTCCTTATCTTCTGGTGCTGGAGCTGGGATTATGAGCATGCTTAGTCATGTGGTATACAACCCGGGGATTCATGCTTGTCAGTCAAGTGCTGTACCAACTAGCTACAGCCCGGCCCTCCACGTCCCCACCGACCCTTCTCCTTTCCTCACACTTAACAGGTCCTAATTTTAAAAGGTGGTATGTACTTATTTATATATTTGGTAAGATCCCAGGGGCATTTTTAAAGTATAAAGGTAGCAGGCTGGAGATACAGGTCAGTGATAGAGCATTCGGAGAATATTCACGAGGAACTGTCTCTGACTCCGGTTCCAAAACCAAACCAACCAAAAACAGACTCTTTAGATGTCTTTACTAGTTTTCCTTGGAGAAAGAAAGAAAGATCCCAAAAGCCAACCGAAGATTAAATTATTGGCTATCTGTCTATCAATCTATTGAGTGGATCATGGGAGTTGAGAAAAGTGACGAAGATAGTAGTTGATAATCAAAAGGTATTTTGAGGCATTGATATTCAGGTTGTAGATAAATCTGTACCTGGTGGGGGCCTGGGGAAATGCAGCACTGAAATACTACAGCGTTGAAATAATATCCAAGGACCAGCTGCAGCGTAATGACTTTGTGTGTCTGCCTTTTCCTGGTCCTTCACTTCTAGTGAGGAACCCGAGGCTGGTGAGAGTGAAAGCCTGGGAGGAAAAGGGGTGTGGCTGGGTTCTGATGCGTAACGCTATGGCTCCAAATCCTGTTCTCTGGGCTGGGCGAGTTATAACTTAGGAGGCTATTCAGACGGGACTGGGTAATGTGTCTGACTTTAAGATCTAAAGTGTTCCTAGGATTTTAATCCCTTTCAGGTTCTGAAAAAAGGGAGAAATCAGACTCAGGAATCAGGGGGCCCAAACCAAGATGCCATTGTAGGAGCAATGGAAGAACAGTTCCGTAGAGTGACGTCCTAGGCTGAAGGAGTGGTCCTGCCCACCCCGAGGGCAGGAGCCGGTCCTCACTTGACACTCGGTGCCCTAGAAGTTCATGAAAACAGATTCCACTCACAAGGGTCGTCTGTGGGTCAGGAGTTAGGAGAGGCGGTGGGTGCCTAAATACAAAGGTTCACCCCCAAGACTCAGCCCAGTGAGCTGGTGTCAAGCATGTGCGTCGCCTTGAGAACGCAGAAGTCAGTCTCCGTCTATCTGTGGGTGAAGACTGGTCATTCTGAGCTTTATTCCACTGAAGTGAACATCCCTTTTCTCAGTGAAGTCTTTCAAGCAACCTCAGGAGGCCGTGGACATCTCCTCAGGACCCTTGAAGGATGCTAGGAACCTAGCGGGATCTGTCCCCTCACACCTTTCTTAAAAAATAGCTTGGTAATAGAAGTTATCCATATTCATTGTAGAAAATTTGGAAAACATATAGGACAACCAAGAAGGAAATAAATTATAACTCTTCTTCCCCTGATACCTTTAATTTATTCCCCCCAAATGGAAATCACAGCAAAATATTCTTAAATCAAAATCTTTGCATAACAAAAGACTTCAAGGTTGATGGTCTCTCTCTGGTTGAAGGCAGCAGGTTTCCTCTCAGCATGGAGGCCCGAGTCTTCACATTTAGGCTGCCCTTTCAAACAAATCACCTTTGTCTCACTGGTAACACTAAGATTAAAAAAAAGACTACCTTGTTGGCAAATCTGTAGGTGGTACCAGAGAAACACAGGGGCACAAAAATAGAGACGTTGGTTGTTTCCACCACTCCCCTCAACATCCCCCCCTTTTAAAAAGTCTGTTTCTAAAAATAAATGTTTCCCTGCTTTGCTGTTCCTGGTAAAGTACAAATCACATTTGAAAAAAAAATCCTTCTTTTTATAGGCTGTTTCATGAGTGGTGATATAAACATTCCCCAGAGTGCTTATTCCTGTCCTGGGTAGATGGCTTGGGATGTCAGCAGAGACAGTGAGGTGGACTGCGATGCTGAGCCCAGGGCTGGACTGGCCCCAAAGGCAGGTGACCATGCTGTGCCGGTCTACTCCGGGTCTTCTCTAAAAGCTGTGCCAAATGGCATCAGTCCTTTTAATGCTTGGCCTTAAAATAGTCAAAGCTAACGCTAACCAAGAGATGATTCCACTTATCACTCCTGTGGGTCATGGATGGAAATATCTACCATACCTTTTCATGTAGGAGAGTCCACCCGTTTTATATCGTGGCACGGATCTTTTCATTTACACATGGGTGGGGTTACACCTTGCTCTCCTGGGACGCGTGTGGCCTGTAGACACAGGTGGCATAGAACTTACAGGTTTAAAAATGTTCCCCGTGTTCTAAAACCAGTTTCACTAACTTTAAAATAGGTGATGGGGCTGGGAGACGGCTCGGTGGGGAAAGTGCTTGCCGTGCATGTGTGAGGACCGAAGTGCAGATTCCCGGGAACCCAGGAAAATGGCGGACGGCTAGCTGTGAGTCCCCTGTAATCCCAGCACTCAGAGAGGCAGAGACAGGGATTGCTTGGGGGCAAGCGGCCCAGGTGAGCTCTGGCTTCAGGTGAGAAACACAGCCTCCGTGAATGAACTAGTGAGAGAGGAAGACTCTCAAAGGCAACCTCCCGCCTGCACATACAGATGCATGCATGCACACACGCATGCGCGTATGCCTGTGCATATCACATACACACGAGAAAAACATGGTTGTGAAGATGTCTTATGCACATCATTAAAAAGTCCCCAGTGAATTGTCTGTCACCAATGGCTTCAGAGTTTCTGCTCTCGTTTCTGTGACCCCCCCACTTGTTGGTGATACAACTTTCTTTCCCAGAACTTCTGTCAACAATACACAATACTGCCATGTTCATACTCAGAGTGTGTCTTACTGATTCTGTTCTTAGTTGCACTCTTATAAATATACACTATTTAAAATTTGCCGTTTAAGAGTTTCCTACATGCATACAGTGTATTTTTAATAACTTCCTCGCTCACAGATTTAGAGGTCTCAGCCAGACCTCACTGGCTCGTTGCTCTGGCCTGCATAACGCAGTTCGCCTGGGTGCAAGGCTGAGGGAGAACTTCCTTGTTCTGTGGCTACAAGATGAAGCAAGGCGGGAGACTTGTCGGGTCCTCCCTTAAAGGTTCCAGAACCTTCTGATCATGCCAGTCTGAGGTGCGAGCCCCTAACCCATGGCCCAAATCTAAGCTGCACCAAGCAGCATTTAAAACTTAAGTAATTTCTATCTGTCCTTGGTTATTTAGGAATAGAATTTTCACATTTTGATTTGTCTTCAACAACCCTGCTAATAATTTTAATAAATACTAAAAATATTGCAATAAACATAACAGTAATTGTCTTCATGTAAAGTCTGTTTTTTTTTTGTTTTGTTTTGTTTTGTTTTTTCGAGACAGGGTTTCTCTGTGTAGCCCTGGCTGTCCTGGAACTCACTCTGTAGACCAGGCTGGCCTCGAACTCAGAAATCCACCTGCTCCTGCCTCCCAAGTGCTGGGATTAAAGGTGTGAGCTACCACCGCCCGGGTCTTTAGGTCAGCAGTTATATTAACTATCAGTAATGGAATGACAGCTTAATTTATTCTTTTTTGAACATCAAAAACAAAGTCTTACTAAATAAACATTTATTGTTTTCTTGCCTTACTGCTCTGGCTGGGACTTTAAATTCCGTGTTGAGTACACATGGTAGATCTGTAACTGTTACTTTAATTTTAAGTATGGCGTTCACTATAGTTTGTTATAGGACAGTTTTGACCATGAGAGATATCCACTTCGCTTCCCAGTTTGTATATTTTTTTTTGTTAAGTTTTGTTAAAATATTCTATGTAGGCAATCGTGTGCTTTTCTTATTTAATTTGTTAACGTGGTGATTTGTTTTTTTATATATACATTTGATTCTCTTGTTTGCCCATCTATTGAAAAACTTATTTTTTTTAAGTATTTAGTTTTACTTTTATGTGTATGCGTGTTTGCCTATGCATAAACATGTGCACCATATACATGCCGTGCCCATGGAGTCCACAGGGGTGTCACAGCTTGCTGTGAGCAGCCATGTGGATGCTGAGATTTGAACCTGGGTCCCCTGCAAAGGCTTGAGTGCTGCTCACCACGACGCCAGCTCTCTAGCCCCCATTTTTTTTCATTATTGACATATATTATTTGTTGCACAAAGTGCTACGTTTCATAATATCAATTTAACTCACCTTTTAAAAGACAGGTATGAGCCTCAGTTCTGCTGATAAGAAAAATAGGGGTTAAAAGAGGTGATCTGCTCAGGGCACACAGCTGTGTGTCAGGTTTAGATTTTGAGCCCAACCCCAATCTGTTCCCGAGGGCTTGTCTTTGTACTGTTGTCACACAAAATATGTGCTCTTCCAGGGGAGGGACGGATTTAGAGATACATGTGTGTCCATGTGTGTGTGTATGTATGTGTGTATATGTGTTTGTGCACTTGCATGTGTATGTGTGTGTGTGCACTTGTGTGTGTGTGTGTGTGTGTGTGTGTGTGTGTGTGTTTAGGGTTTGGGGCACACTGGGTGAGTGTGAACTATGTGAAGAAGTCTTAGAAGTGTCAGTGCTTGGACTGGCAGAGTTTGGTTGCTAGGCATGTGGGGGAAGAGGGGAATGAAAAATGTCAGAGAGAGAGAGAGAGAGGGAGGGAGAGGGAGAGGGGAGAGAGACACACAGAGAGACAGACAGCAGAGACAAACACACAGAGAGACACAGAGAGAAGCAGACAGACACAGAGAGAAACACACAGAGACAGGGACAGAGAAAAGAAACAATAAAGCAAAGAAAGTGAAGCCTGGTCAGCCCAACTTTGGGATGGACTGCCAAGGTACTGGAGAGCCCCGTGCTGCTAGCTCTGGGGCTGGGCTGTCTGGTTGACTAGCTGAATCTGCTGTCACAGAGTGAAGGTCTCCTCCAGGCTGCCCCTGGCTCCGGTCTCTTGGAGACACCCTTCCATGTCTTGGTGTCTAGTGCTCTGAAGGACATTTATCTGAGGGGACAAGGAACACGTTACATGCAGTTATGGAGTTTACTTTACAAATGTGGCTTACATACTTATGGAGAACTTTTGCCATCTGTAAGCTAGGGACTCAAGAAAGCCCGTGGTGAATGGAGATAAGGGTCTGAAGTCTGAGAACCAGGGAGCTGATGGTGTAAGCCAGAGCCTGGGACCAGCAGGAGATAAGATGGGATGTTTTGGCATTAGGAATAAGGCAGGATATGAATTCTTCTCTGGTATGTGTGTCTTTCTGCCTGCCTGCCTGCCTGCCTGTCTGTCTTTCTGTCTGTCTGTCTCTCCCCCTGCCTCTGTTTATGTGTCTCTCTGCACCAATCTCTGTTTCTCTCTCTCCTTTCTCCCTTTCTGTTACTCCCTCTCTCTCTCTCTCTCTCTCTCTCTCTCTCTCTCTCTGTGTGTGTGTGTGTGTGTGTGTGTGTGTGTGTTTGTACATGCACGCACGCGCGCATGTACATGTGGATCAAAACCAGGTCTTGTGCAAGGTAGGCAGCCTCTCCTTCTCGGCCTGTGTGTGCTCACAATCTCTAGCTGTTCTATTTTGACCCCCGGCAGGTCTAAACAGAGCACTGGGAGGGGAAGGGCAGCCTGTTTTGCTGAGCCCATCTATTTCCATCCTGACCACCAATTTGATTTCCATCACAGGACACAATCAAGTACACACAAAAAGCTGAGGAAAGCATTCATAGCCAGGCAAAAAAGGTTGGACTTTTTTCCTCAGGACCCTTCAATGCTAATATTTTTTAATTTTAGAAATAATTGGGTTTTTTTCTTGCTCTCATTGTAAAGATGGAGGTTGGAAATAACATTTGATTATTTACCCAGTGTGTGTGTGTGTGTGTGTGTGTGTGTGTGTGTGTGTGTTTAACCATAGCTTACCATAAACTAACAGCATGAGATTTGCCCCTGTTTTGAAAGCCCTGTCCTTGCACAGGGGCATTTCTAGGAAGACTTGTCCATGAGAGATAGAATATAAATTGTCAACCAGATCCGGGAGCACCTGGCCACGCCCACGTGAAGTACCAACTCAACTGAACAATTATCCAGAAACAGGAAGTTGACTTGCTGTCTGGCACACAGGCAGGCCTTTGCCAACACCTCAGTCAACAGGCCAGTGACCAACACCCCTCCGTCACAGCCCTGACGTGATGTGAGAATCATTTTCCCATGACATGGGAGGTGGGTGGAGGCATGAGATAGGGGTAAGAAATGGCCAGACAGAATGTTGCCCTCAGAATCTGCGTTCTTCCCCTCTCGTGGATCTCAGTCTTTGTCATTGACAATTTGACAGCAGTTGCCTGAGAACCCTACAAATCTCAAATTTGCTACTAAGCAAAATAAATATATAAATAAATAGAAAACCCATCATCAGCTCCTGGCCTCCTGACCCAGTCTTGAAATGTGTTACAAGTATGCTGACTCTGGGGTTGGTGGAGCTAGCAGCGACCGACATCACCCGGGCGGCGCACACCTGGGCAGCCTGGGCTGGCCTCCACATTAATATGATTCCCAACCATCCTCAGGTCTCGGATCTCATGACACCCTCAGAGTGATAAATCCAGGTCGGGAGGAGGCTGAACACACGGGAGAGGAGTCTGTCTCCTTCTAATGTCCACTTTAGACTTGTGATAATAATGACAAGGTCCTAATTATATTCTGGAGTCTCCTTTCTCCCATCAAGGATCTGAGAACATGTCAGAAGCTACGACCCCATTATTCATGATCTGGAGCTGATGGGTGCTCAGTTTTCATTTAGAAAGGCGACGGGAGGGGAGGATGGTGCACAGGACGAGATGCCCAGTGGAATAGTTGCTCTCAAACCTGACTGATGCCAGAACGGCCTCAGGGAAGTTTAAAATAATGTTTTATTGTTCTTTGAGAATTTCACATATCTATACAATATATTTTGATCATACTCAGCCCCCTAATTTTCCAGATCCACACCCCTTCATTCCGCTCTCATCTAGTTTCTTGCCCTCTTTTAAAGATTTTTATGTTTTAAATTCTCCCACCAAGTCCTGCTTGTGCTGCCCATGGGTGTGGGCAATCCTTGGAGTGAGGTCGCTATGCTAAGGACCACACCCTTAAAGAAAACTGGCTTTCCCTTAGAAGTTGACATCTGTCAGTAGCTCCTGAGTGACAGCCTTTAAAATAGTCTAGACCAAGTTCTTCTGAATATATTGAAAAAAAAACTCCACTTACTGAATTGAGTGTAAATATTAAAACTTAAAAATTTTAGAATCTCTGGATTTGGGGATTTTATCTTTCATTTTTGAAGAGTTGGACAAGCCTTGAGCACAGCAGTTGAGTCGCAGACACCCCAAGACAGGTTGAGAGCCAGCCTCTGCCACAGGCGACATACATCACGACCGAAGTGAGGGAGGATCCTGGTCACCCTAGTGCCAGTGCTTTCTGTGCCTTCCTGTGCCTTCCCTGTCACATTTGTGTCCTGGACCACCGAGGGGAAGGCAGACCTTTCCACAGTTAATCGAATGCTGGCCTGATGCAGGCACTCACACATATTAGCTTAGGCCGTCCCTCATACGACCCTCTGAGGTGGATATAATTAATCTAATTTCACATATGAGAAATGATGTAAGCCTGGGGGAGATGAATCTACCAAAGTCACAAAGGCAGAGAGGATGATCTGGGGTCCGAGTCTACTGCAGCAGAATTGTGGTTGCCTGTGCTGTGTGACTGCACAGTGCCTTGGGTGCTCTTGGAGAACACAGCCGGCAAATCAGGGCCCATGCAGCGTGGGCCTATGAAATTTGTAATCTACTCTAGGGAAGAAATCATATCAGTCACGGTGGGGGTAGTGGGGCCTCACCTGTGGACTCTGTGGGGGTCTGTAGTTAATCTTTGGGATGAGTCTGGTTTTTGCAGGGCCGGATGAAGGATTAAATAGACATGACTGGACCACTGTCTCCCTTCCTTTAGACTTGGGCTTTCCACAGCATATGCACGGTGTGAGCCACACACCTAGTTAAAAATGTGCAATAGCCACATTAAAAAAGTGAAGAGACAGGAAATTAATAATTTTAGTGGTACATTTTATCTAATTCAACCTGTTAAATATTTCTTTAATTTTTTCTTTTTCTGGAGCCAAGGTTTAGGATCAAACTCCTGAGTTCAAGCGATTTCTGACATCAGCCTCCCAATCTGCTGGAAACACAGATGCATACCAACGCATTCACTTCTATTAAAGCATTTTAATGTATAGCAGAATAAAATATTATTAACATACTTTATAATTGGGGGGTAATAAGTATTTATGTTTATAGTAAATTCCAATTCAGATGTTAACATCCTAATCTATATTTAGAACCCATACATTTAAAGTTACAACAGTAGGCATACATGATTAAGTTACTTCAAATCTACTTAAAGCTTTCTAAAACCTAAACCAGGTATGTTTAAATTTTTTTTTAAGGAAAAGAAAATCAGCTTCTTGGTAACACTAACATTTCAAGTCCTCAGCGGCTCTATGTGGTCAGGCTACCAGCAACAGGGGACTATAGCTCATTAAGAGAGACTCCCTCTTAGTTGTACCCCACCCCTAGTGTGATTTTACCCCTTATTATCATCTCTAAGAGCTAACAGGTGGAAGTTTCCCCTCAGATCAGAGATGCAATGTAGGGTTGTACTAACTTCTATCTGTCCATATTGTATACTCAGGGTCTGAGGAGAGGACCACTGCGTGGACCCTCAGTCTCTCGGGACCCACTGTAAGCCTGACATTACCCACCTGTCTACATAGGATGCAGTGGCGAGGGAAGGCACTGTAAAGGTTTATCTATGCCCAAGTGGACTATGCCTACACCAGACCTTAAACCTGGTGGGTATCCTCCCCTCCCCCAACTCCAGTTGTCAGAGAAAATGGTCAAAGATCCTTCTGAGAAAAAAAATGGGGGAATCAGAAGTACACCTGCTAGCTGGCCGTTGATTGCTGGTTCACACGAACCTGTAGCAACCATATGAGACGTGGAGACTGGAGGATTACCAGTTTGAAGTCAGCCTGGACAGCACAGCAGCAAGGCCTTGTCCTTTCAAACAAACCAAGATTAAAACGTGTGCATTTATTGTAGTGTTATAGAAGCTTTTCTCCTGGGGACCCAACTTCTTTGCCAGTGGGGTGCTGGTTATAAAAAGGGATGTATTGGAACAAATTGTCTTGGCATCCTTGTCCTCCACCTGTGATTTCTTTAGTTGGCCCAGATTAAATGGTATCTTGTTGCCTGCCTACCTCTTTTCCTCATAGTTTTGTGAACCAGCTACATTGTCTCTTTGTAGGTCAAGGCCGTGTGTCCTCCTTGTCTGTTCTTGACAGTAACAGAAGCCACCTGGCTCCTGGTGGCCCGAGTTGACAATGTGTCTCCACTGTCTTGGACTCCTCTCATACCATCACACGGGAGGGGGCTGGATCTGCAGTGGTTCTTCCCGTGTTAGCCTCCGTCTCCGAGAGCTGCCATCTCTTCTTGGGTGGCACTAATGTCCTCACGAGCACATTTGAGAATCTAATCATCTTTTAGATTTTTTTCTGGTTACTTTTTGTATGTTTATTGTAGTATCTCCGTGTTCCTATGTTGTGTGTGAATAGGTGGTATATTTATGTATGTCTGGATATAAGCAGGTAGGTATGAGTACACAGAGGCCAGAGGAGGACATCCTGTGTCCTGATCTATCATTTTCTTCCTCACTCCCCTGAGATGGGATCTCCCATGGAACTGGAACTGGGTTGGTGGCCAGCAAGTCTGAGTGGTCCTCTTGGCTCTGCTTCCTACAGAGTGTGGGTATCCAGCCACCAATGGCATTTGATGTGGGTGTTGGGGATTAAAATTCATATTCTCATGCTTGGATGGCAAACGCTCCTCTTCATCATCTTCCAAGTCTCTACCTTCTGGATATTTTAATCTCTCGCTCCACCACCAGCCATAGGGGTGCTGGCGCTTCCATCTTGATTAGCATGCACATTAGATCTTCCATTCTTTTAGGAAGCACAGGTGTGTGCTTATACCACCTGCTAGGGCACACCCGTCATGGCCTCACAGTTTTATCCTGGGAGAAGATCCTCAAATTGACACTCTTCTTTCTCCAGCATGGTACTCCAGCCTACTAATCAAACACCTCCAAAATATAACTCCGTGTGAGCCCTGCAGCTTCTGCTAGTGCTTTCTGGCTAAATCTTGGAGAATCTTAGCTATACAGTTTCGGTTTCTCTCCTGACAGATGTAGCCTATCCTAGCCTGGATTGTATTAAAACTTAACTAATCCTAGTTAAAGGCTCATTCATTCATCAGGAAGGGAGGGGGGAGGGGAGAAGATCTTGAATGGGGCACTTGGGATCTTATAAGCAAATTCTCAAAGGTCTCAGTCAGAGGTAGAATATTATTTCCTCAAGGGGGAGGAGGGGGCTTTTCTGTAGGCTCAGAAAGTTTGGTGTGGAGAAGAATCCAGCTATTCCTAGCTCTTGGGTCAAGGTCTTAGTTTTCTCTAAGTTTAGCTCTGACCTCAGTAAGGTAGACATTTCTTATTTTGGAGTTTAAACCTGGGTTCAGCTACCCTGGCAGTGGTGTTTTGGCCCTAGCCTTCAGTTTTCTTTGATCTTCCAATGCAGGGGATGAAAGACTCTTTATATGCTATTGAGAGGCCATCTGGCTTCCACACTAACTTTAGGTGGGCTTAATCTTCTAGCCTTTTCTATGTCCTGTCCAGCCAAGAGTATCAGTGAAGCTAAGTAGTAGTGATTTCACACTTTACAATTCCTATTGCAGTCATATTTATGCAGTGCTTGATTCATAGGGCCACTGGATAAATCTAGGGTGCATCCTAGAATTTTACTAGCAGCTGTCTTACTTAACAACTAACTGGACTGGACTATACTGCCAGGGACTAAGAGTCCAAGCAGTGGGTCCTATGGTCTCATCGCCAGCCAGAGGGAAGTGTCACAGCTCTGAAATCCCATTGACTTTCCATGTTTTCTCTGACAACCTACAGTTGAGTTCCTTGGAAAGCTCACTCTGAGACAGTGTTCAGCAGGTAAGATCTCTATCAAGGAAACCCTTAGGGAGGGCAGAGAAGGCTGCACAGGGGAGGAACTTGAGCTGGGATGTAGATGCAGAAGTCCTGGAGCCAAGGTGACTTTTCAGGATTATACAAAGCTGCGATGTGGTGATGAGGTCACTATATTCCTGAATTGTCCAGTAATTGGTTAAAGACTAGTCAATGGCACTTCTAACAAGATTTTCACTAAAGGGGTTCTGAGTTGTGCAACCCAATGTCCACCACAAAATCCACTGATTCTTAAAACCATTCTAAATGAAGAATGAAGGCAGGTTTGTGTATATATGTGTGTATTGCTAAATGCATCACACACACACATATACACATACATACATACATACATACATACACACACATCTATTGGAGGCAATGTCTTCTAGGATTAGAACAGGTATGTATTTGTGTTTGATGCTAAATAGTGACTTTTTAAAGGAAAGGGTTATTTTTTTATTTTAAAAATTTTTTATATTCAATATTTGCTATATTTACATTTCAAATGGTATCCCCTTTCCTTGTTACCTCTCCGAAAACCCCCTATCTCATTCCCTCTCCCCTTGCTTACCACCCTCCCCCTCCACTTTCCTGACCTGGCATTCCCCTACACTGGGGCATTGATCCTTCACAGAACCAATGGCCTCTCCTCTCATTGATGTCTGAAATTGTCATCCTCTGATGCATATGCAGCTAGAACCATGGGTCCCTCCATGTGTCCCTCTTTGGTTGGTGGTTTAGTTCCTGGGAACTCTGGGGGTACTAGTTGGTTCATATTGTTGTTCCTCCTATGGGTCTGCAAACATCTTCAGCTCCTTGGGTGGAAAGGGTTATTATGTTATGTTCTATATGCAAGGTCTTAAGTAAACAGCCAACTGTTTAACCTCAGACAATAAAAGGTATGTAAGATTTGTCCACTGTGGAATATTGAAGTTTTATGATTAACCACCTTGGATGGGTAGAGAGCTGTTTTGGAGTGAGGTTGTTGGTCATGAGAGTATAAAACTGAAATTAGAACTCTCCATTGGCAATTCTGGCAAATTAATGTAGCCAATTTAAATGAGGGCTTGCTAAGTGCTGGCTATGATTCTGGATGTTAAAAGAACTGTATGGTGACCAAGAGGTTGTCTTGTCCTAACAAGCTGATAGCTTGGAAGATAAAGACTCTAAGAGCTGAAGATGTATCAGGTCACACTTTAAGATGCATCCGTAGACTTTGTTTTCTTGGCTGAATATCTCCAGGCTGACTCTCATCATTCTCTGGGAATTAAGACCAGGTTGGTGATTGTAGGTTAGTGGGCCAAAGTCAGTGGAGGAGTTATGTGCTATTGTTAAAGACGTACAACCTGATGTCACCTTTCTCTCCTGGGCAAGCCCTACCTAGTAAGTGTCAGAGTTTGCACATGATAATTTACATCTGCACTATCCAATGGAGTAGCCACCAGCCACAGATGGCTACTTAAATAGCAAGTAAGATTAATTATTGTTAAATGGAATTACAAATCCAGTTTCTCGGCTGACCAGTCAGGTACATAGTAGTTGACCCGTGGCTAGTATTTACCTTACTGGGTAGAACAAGCTGCTGCCATGCCTAGCTCTTTATTTCTCTTCTACCTATTCTGATTCCCAGAACTACAGCAGCTAGTGATTTCTATGAAAAGCGTGCTGTGAAGACCATTGCTTACAACCAGAGAGGACATAGAAACAGGATGCTGATATGGAACATCTGCATTTCTGCAGGAAGTTCTACTGGATGCCAGTGGCTTAGATTATCACTGGCTCAGATCATTAGAGCAGAAAATGCCTTCTTTATTTATTAAATAGGGACGCTGGGACCTGTGCAGCTTCTAGGACTGGGATCAACAGAGTCTCAGATCACCTATTCTTTGTTAGGGGCTTCTTTCTGCTCATAGACTTGTGAGTTTTCTTTAATATTCCAAGGAACTATGGAATGCTATGTATCTATCTATGTATCTATCTATGTATCTATCTATGTATCTATGTATCTATGTATCTATCTATCTATCTATGTATCTATCTGTCTATCATCATCTTCTATCTATCTATCTATCTATCCATCCATCTATCTACCAATCAATAATCTTCTATCTATCTGTCTATCTATCTATCTATCTATCTATCTATCTATCTACCAATCAATAATCTTCTATCTATCTATCTACCAATCAATAATCTTCTATCTATCTATCTATCTATCTATCTATCTATCTATCTATCATCTTCTATCTATCTATCTATCTATCTATCTATCTATCTATCATCTATCTATCTATCTATCTATCTATCTATCTATCTATCTTTACATCTATCTTTCAATTTGTCTATGCACTCTTTCCCATCTTCTAACATACTTTACTTTAACTCTCTCCATCTCCCATATATGTGTTTCTGTTCTCAGGAGATAGGGCTTTACTGTATAGCTCAGTTTGGATTCAGACTCCAGATCCTCTTGCCTCAGCATCCCGAAGGCTAGGATTATAAGAATGTGCTACCGTGCCCAACGATCTATTTTTCTTCTACCTGGACCAGTTGCCAGAACTATTGCCACCTTTGAGACACAATTTCTTCAGAGTTTCATGACTGCAGAGTAGACATAGAAATGTGGCTGATCCAGTGTGATCAGGGCTACAACTGAGGTCGGAGCAAAGGGCACGGAGCCCAGGGGATGCGGGTGCATTCTGTCAGAGGAAATATATATGATCTGATGTTTGAACTGGAGCCTGAAGAATGAACAAGAGTTTATTAGTTAAGAAGGAAGAGATGGTACCGTAGGAAGATGGAGCATTGCAAGGCAGGGTGTGGAGGCGTGAAGTACCCTGGACAACTCCAGCACCCTGTGGGTAACAGTGAGTGCCCACTGCGGATCAAGTGCAGCTGCAGGAGGGTAGAGTGGAGGGCACTAGCTGGGAATAGAGCTGGCAGAAGAGTTGGGACCATTGTGAGGAATCTGTATGCCAGGTGGACAGTCGTGGGCTTTATCTTATAGGCAATGGAAGATTTTGGAAATGGAAGAGAAGGGCGTGATTGATCTTCATTATAAAATGATCAATCCTTGGAGTGTAGAGCATGGACTGGGGTAAAGTGGGTTTGGTGCTCTGCATTTATACAAGATGGAACAAAACATTTTTTTTCTTTTTTCTCTGTGTACCTCTGGCTGTCCTGGAACTCATTCCATATACCAGGCTAGCCTCAAACTCAAAGAAATCTGCCTGCCTCTGCCTCCTGAGTGCTGGGGTTAAAGGTGTGCACTACCACACCTGGCTGGAATAAAGTTATTTATTTTTCTTTTTTTTTATGCCCTCACTCGAGAATTTTCCATCATCCCCTATTAGCTTTCTAATTAATGATGTCTTTTTTTGCTTATCTTTTTTCCCCTATATTCTTTGTTTACGTTCCAAATGATTTTCCCTTTCCTGGTTTCCCCTCCCCCTAAGTCCCATAAGTCCTCTCCCCTCTGCCAATCTGCCAATTCCCCAACCAGCCTCTCCCACTCCTCTGTCCTGGCAACCCCCTACAATGCTGCATCAAGCCTTTCCAGGACCTGGGCCCTCTCCTTCCTTCTTCTTGGGAATGATTTGATATGTGGGTTGTGTCTTGGGTATTCTGAGCTTCTGGGCTAATATCCACTTATCAGTGACTGCATTCCATATGTGTTCTTTTGTGAATTAGTTACCTCACTTAAGATGATATTTTCCAGTTCCAACCATTTGTCTAAAAATTTCATGAATTCATTGTTTTTAATTGCTGAGTAGTATTCCACAGTGTAAATATACCACATTTTCTGTATCCATTCCTCCACTGAGGGATATCTGGGTTCTTTCCAGTTTCTGGCTATTATAAATAAGGCTGCTATGAACATAGTGGAGCATGTGTCCTTATTGCATGCTGGGGAATCCTCTGGGTATATGCCCAGGAGTGGTATAGCAGGGTCCTCCGGAAGTGTTGTGCCCAGTTTTCTGGCCCAGTCTGCCAGACTGATTTCCAGAGTGGTTGTACCAACTTGCAATCCCACCAGCAGTGGAGGAGTGTTCCTCTTTCTCCACATCCTCGCCAACACCTGCTGTTTCCTGAGTTTTTAGTCTTAGCTATTCTGACTGGTGTGAGGTGGAATCTCAGGGTTGTTTTGATTTGGGTTTCCCTGATGACTAATGATGTTGAACATTTCTTAAGGTGCTTCTCAGCCATTCGAAGTTTGTCAGGTGAAAATTCTTTGTTTAGCTCTGTACCCCATTTTTAATAGGGTTATTTGGTTTTCTGGGGTCTAACTTCTTGAGTTCTTTGTATATATTGGATATTAGCCCTCTGTTGGATGTAGGGTTGGTGAAGATCTTTTCCCAATTTGTTGGTTGCCATTTTGCCCTTTTGACAGTGTCCTTTTCCTTACAGAAACTTTGTAATTTTATGAGGTCCCATTTGTCAACTCTTGATCTTAAAGCATAAGCTATTGGTGTTCTCTTCAGGAACTTTCCCCCTGTGCCCATATCCTCAAGGGTCTTCCCCAGTTTCTTTTCTATTAGTTTCAGTGTGTCTGGTTTTATGTGGAGGTCCTTGATCCACTTGGAGTTGAGCTTAGTACAAGGAGATAAGAATGGATCACTTCGAGCTGGGCCTGGTGGCGCACGCCTGTAATCCCAGCACTTGGGAGGCAGAGGCAGGCGGATTTCTGAGTTCAAGGCCAGCCTGGTCTACAGAGTGAGTTCCAGGACAGCCAGGACTACACAGAGAAACCCTGTCTCGAAAAACCAAAAAAAAAAAAAAAAAAAAAAAAAAAAAAAAAAGAATGGATCACTTCGCATTCTTCTCCAAGGTGACCTCCAATTGAACCAGCACCATTTGTTGAAAAGGCTATCTTTTTTCCACTGGATGTTTTCAGTTCCTTTGTCGAAGCTCAAGTGACCATAGGTATGTGGGTTCATTTCTGGGTCTTCAATACTATTTCATTGATCCACCTGCCTGTCACTGTACCAATACCATGCAGTTTTTTTTTTTTTAACACTATTGCTCTGTAGTATTGCTTGAGGTCAGGGATACTGATTCCCCCAGAAGTTCTTTTACTGTTGAGAATAGTTTTAGCTATCCTGGGTTTTTTGTTATTCCAGATGAATTTGAGAATTGCTCTTTCTAACTCTATGAAGAACTAAGTTGGGATTTTGCGTTGAATCTGTATTCTTGCTTTTGGCAAGATGGCCATTTTAACTAAATTAATCCTGCCAATCCATGAGCATGGAAGATTTTTCCATTTTCTGAGGTCTTTTTCAATTTCCTTCTTCAGAGACCTGAAGTTCTTGTCATTCAGATCTTTCACTTGTTTGGTTAGAGTCACACCAAGATACTTTAAATTGTTTGTGGCTATTGTGAAGGATGTCATTTCCCTAATTTCTTTCTCAGCCTGCTTGTCCTTTGAGTATAGGAAGGCTACTGATTTGCTTGAGTTGATTTTATCACCAGCCACTTTGCTGAAGTTGTTTATCAGCTATAGGAGTTCTCTGGTGGAGATTTTTTTTTGGGGGGGTGTCACTTAACTATACTATCATATCATCTGTGAATAGTGATAGTTTGACTTCTTCCTTTCCAATTTGTATCCCTTTGACTTCCTTGTGTTGTCAAATTGCTCTAGTTAGTACATCAAGTACTATATTGAAGAGATATATTGAAGATATATTGAAGAGTACTATATTGAAGAGAGGGGACAGCCTTGTCTAGTCCCTGCTTTTAGTGGGATTGCTTCAAGTTTCTCTCCATTTAGTTTGATGTTGGCTACTGGTTTGCTGTATATTGCTTTTACTATGTTTAGGTATGGGCCTTGAATTCTTGTTCTTTCCAAGACTTTTAGCATGAAAGGATGCTGAATTTTGTCAAAAACTTTTTCAGCATCTAATGAAATGACCATGTGGTGTTTTTCTTTGGGTTTGTTTATGTAGTGGATTGCATTGATTGATTTCATATATTGAATCATGCCTGCATGCCTGGGATGAAGCCTACTTGATCATGGTGAATGATCGTTTTTGATGTGTTCTTGGATTCAGTTGGCAAGAATTTTATTGAGTATTTTTGCATCGATGTTCATAAGGGAAATTGGCCTGAAGTTCTCTTTCTTTGTTGGATCTTTGTGTGGTTTTGGTATCAGCACAATTGTGGCTTCATAGAACGAGTTGGGTAGGGTTCCTTCTGTTTCTATTTCATGGAATAGTTTGAAGAGTATTGGTGTTAGGTCTTCTTTGAAGGTCTGATAGAATTCTGTACTAAAACCATCTGGTCCTGTGCTTTTTTTGTTTGGAAGACTTTCTATGATCCTATTGACCCCCCCTTTTTTTTGTCTTTTTTCAGCTTTTTCCTAAATCACACCCCCAGCATCAGATTACACAGGTAGCAGAAGAGATTCAAGGGGAGAAGCCTGGAAGCAGTCATCGCCACCATCTCAGTCTCAGATGTGGGTGACTTCTGGGTTCCTACTGTACCCCATAAGCTTTGTGGATAGCTGCTGCATGGCTATTTCAGGGAGTTGGAGGGTCAGAGCCCCGCCCTCACTCCTGCCCGGAAGAGAGCTGTCGTCACACAAGGAGAGCAGCCTCGCCCTCCACTTGATTTTCTGCAAGAAAACTTTAGGAAGGGAGCTGAGTGGGAGGTAAAGAAAGCACTTATCCAATGGAAGAAAAATTAGGCTGTGTTCCCATCTTCTTCTCCCAAGCAGAGAATGCTTTGTTGGGCTAACAGTTACATCGGACTAAGAGCTATGACAATATGCAATTAATAGAGCGTTCCTTTGTAACAGATAATAGTCAAAACATCTTGAAGCCCATTCACAGGGACAACTTTGAAGGAAGCTTCAGCTGTCCACACACACATCGAACACTGTCATTAAGGCCTCTCGAGATGACAGCAGCTATAGTTCATTATCCTGGGTGGTAGATGTGGGCTGCTCTAGTCTTTAAATTTTCTTTTGGAGAAAAACAATGTCTTTTAAAACTTAATTTGCAACACAACACAGGCAAATAAAAGGAAAGGGATGTGGTCTGGTGCTTCAGGAAGGAGCCTCAATTTCTGACAGCAGAGTGATTTATTTAAAAAAAAAAAAAAGCCACCGTTACAGTAACTGGATCCTTCCAAGGGCCAGCCGAACACACATTTCTCAGCAGAATCTTACAGAAGTGAAATGAAATCTTATCTTTACTTGTGGATAAACATGCCCAGACACATATTTTTAGGTCCTCGTTTCTTTCTCAATGATGAAAACAGGCCCAGGCTTTCCCTTTCAGTTAGCATCAGGCATCGAGGCTGGTCCAGTGCCTAGTCTACCCCTCTTCCCTGTGTAGTAGTTCAGTTTCGTTATTTCATTCAGGGTTACAGTATGCCTACTTGAAAACATCTCCCTTTCTGGGTGGGTACATTTATGCAGGTTTGGGGCTTAAGAAACCTAGTCTTGGCCAATGAGATGTAAGAATAACCTACCCAGTGAGTTTCTGGAGCTGACAGGAGTATTTGTAGGGTGAATTTAGCTACCGTGGACTTTCGCTCATCTTTTCTCCTTCCTCCTGCTTCTTGCCTGAAACACAGAGAGCAGTTGAGATAAGGATGAAGCAACCAGCCTGCAGCTCCTCTAGGAGCTGGGGGCAAGGGTCCGCAGGAGAGTTTCTAGTTTTAGTGGAAGATAAAGACATCAATGTAAAATTGTACCCTGAATTGCTACCTTGGAGTACCTGTAATTGCAGTTTTGTGGGAGTGGGAACTGAAGCTGGGTTTTCTGTAAGAGCAGGAAGTAATCTTCACTGATAAATTGTTTCTCCACTCAACAGTAATCAAAAACACTTAAAAAGATTTATTTCTTTTATTTAATTTTATGTGTATGAGAGTCTTCTCTGTGTGTGTGTATGTATGTGCACCCTATGCATGCCTTGTGCTTTGGAGGTCAAAAGAGGGGGCCAGATCCCCTAGAACTGGGATTGTGGTGGTTATGAGCTGCCATGTGAATGCTGGACACTGAATCTGGATCCACTGGAAGGCCAGCAACTGCTCTAAACCTGGGAGTCATTGCCTCAGCTCCCGGGAGCAATCCGATCTCAGGTACTGTAAGACAAGGAAGGAATGGCTGGGCGCTAAACCTGGTGGTGTTAAACATTGGTATGCTCAGGATATTGTGGGTGGGAATTTGGGTGGGCTCACTGGGAATGGTTTATTTCTGTCCTGCAGTCACTGGGAGGGCATGCTGGGACAGTTCAGTTGGGCTCATGTATCGGAGGCTGTGAGTCTGACACTTGGCTTTCTCTCTTTTTTTTTTTTTTTTTCCTTGTTTAATGTCATGTCTGCCTCTGCTAGGGTTGAAGTGTGTAACATAGATTCTTCATTTCTGTTCTGGTGTCCAAGTTGTAATGGCCAGAGCCCTGTGGGCTGGTTGTCTTTCTAAGGTACTGGCTTCTCTGAGGTGGAGCCTTCGTCACAGTGGAAGAAGCTGCAAGCCTCTATAGCCTCATCTTGGAAGTGCTTCTGAAAGCTATTGGTCAAAGAGTATAATTCGAATCACAGCCAGCGCAGGCTCAGGGAATGGAAAATGTACTTCATTGCTTTGATGGGGAAAGAAGGAAATATTTTGTGGTCACCTTTGATCTAGTGCAGGTGTCTTACTGCTTGGCTCTCGTAGACATCCACTCTTAGCTGCAACCTTAGTTGGGTCCCACTTGGCCTCTGATGACCTGTGCTTGCCATTCAGAGAGCATAAAAGATGAACTGAAATGGAGGAACCAATGAAGGCAGAGAATATAAGGCTCCAACTTAAATGCCCATGAAACTATAGACACAAAACAATAAGCTACAATTGCCTTGCATGTGGCTCTGGTATTATGCCTGTCATCTGTATGGAGGTGAACCACTGGGACTCGTCTCCGAAGTCAGGAAGAAGTCACAGGAAAACGCTCTGACCAGGTCCTCACATCCCCTCCCCTCTCCAGCATCCTGTTCCCATGTTGTCTCTTCTTTGCGATCCCTATAATTTTGGGTGGGACGGGTCACATTTGACTTAAAAATAAAAAGTTACAAGAATGCTCCATTTCTGCCGGCTACATTTTTTGAAGATCCTGAGACATATTTACATTTTTTTTCTTTCTGATACTCAAAAATTTTTTATGTGTGTGCTTTGCTCGCATGTATGTCTGTGTACCACCACATGCATGCCTGCTCTGTGTTGGGGCCAGAAGAAGGCACTGGACACTCAGGATCTGGAGTCAAGAAGATTGGGAGCTAACATGTGGGTGACGGGAATCCAATGCAGGTCTTCTGGAAGAGCACCCAGTGATCATAACCACCAGTGCTCATAACCACCAAGTCATCTCTCCGGCCCCCCTCCCCGACACATATTTAATTAAAAAAAAGTTACAGAAATTTACAGAGACTATATAATCAATATCCACAGCCACAGTTCCCTAGCATTTACATATCAACATGCTAATCTGTTTTATGGAAGGCTCTTAAATGAAAGAAATAAAACATTATAGGGAAAGTGAATTATTTTTTTGATGGAGTTGTTCTCTCCCACACCCGAGAGGCAGCCGCCACCATGAATTTTGTGGGTTGGATGCTATTTTAAGTATTGTTTTCATCAACTGTTTTACAGACAGCTCCATCTTTCCTCGTATCTAATTTACTACTGCAAGGGAAGTCTAAGGAGTCTAAACCCTCTCAAAATTCTCCGCTGCTTTATTATTTGTAACGACCTTCTCCCTCCTCCCTTCTCTGCCAGTGGGGGAGTTATTATTGAGGATTCAGTGGAAGAGATACTTCTGGGAGGAGGCACCCGAGAATACTTCCTCATCGGAACAGAAACTACACATGTCTCTTTCTGTACTGTCTGGGATTGTCACCGCGAATGCTGTCACCTGTGGTCATGTACCGAACAGTTTTGAGGCCCCCACGTGCGTGCCCTTTGAACGCTAGGAACAGAGCCTGCGCGCTTTGCCAGAGCAACACAAATACCCTGCCCTGGCCAGAGCTTCAACGTGAATGTCATCTCCCCCCACAGATGCCAATGGCGGATACACAGCTCAGTACTCGGAGAGATTCTCAACTCTTATCAGACTCAATGCCCTGCTTTATATCATTTATAATGCTTTATATCCTCAAGCACTGGAATCAAAAGGTCACAGTCTTGCTTATTTTCACTTAAAGGAGGCAAGCATCCCAAATAGGTAAAGTCATAGAGAAAGAAATCTTGGCAGTGGCTGGGGGCTGGGACCGTGGGAAGTGACTGCATAGTGGTCGCAAGGCTCTCTTTTGGGGTGATAGAAATGCCCCAGGGACTGCGTGGCTTTGTGTGGCACACCAGCGTGGATGGGTATCTATGCCACTTAGTTGTAGCCTTCAAGTAATGAACTTATGTCACATAAATTTTCACTTTAATAAAAAAAAAGAAAGGTTTATAGACTAAGTGCCATTTCAGAATACTCTGACTACTAAAACCATGCAACCATAGTATTTACATGTAAGTCCACGTGAGGATCTAGGCTTGAATAAGTTATGAACAATTTAAAATAGGATTCTGGGCTGGAGAGATGGCTCAGTGGTTAAGAGCACTGGCTGCTCTTCCTGAAGTCCTGAGTTCAATTCTCAGCAACCACATAATGGCTCACAACCATCTGTAATGGGATCTGATGCCCCCTTCTGGTGTGTCTGAAGACAGCTACAGTATACTCATGTACATAAAACAAATAAATAATTAAAATAGGATTCTCTGGCATTGGACATTTAAAAGCTGGACTGCATTTTGTCATTTTAGACAATCCCCTGTATCACAGAGGGCTTAGAGTCTGCATGTTTCCTTAATGTGCCCTACAGGTGTGGGGTTAAAGTTGAGGACTTTGGCCCAGGGGTGAGACTTTGTCTTTCTAGTTGCTGCTCCAGTCCCCGCCTGTCCCATCCCCATATCTGATGTCTGAGGATCACCTCACTGTCTGGCTCCAGGAATGGCAAAAGGGCATCCTTGGTGAGACCTGGAAGGCAATACTAAAATATTAAGTGCTTTTCTTGTTCTAAAAGAGAAAGCCTGGTACATATCTCCCGGGTGGACAATCTTAGAGCTGTTAGCAGACGCGGGTGTAGGGGGTGCTGCTACATTTTGCTTTTGTTTTTGAAGGCACCAGCAGCCAGAGCCATAGTGCTTCAATATGCTGTTGTTACCTTGGCTGCCTTTCCTGAGCTTTGGGAGATGGGCTACTGCTAATGCTGTTTGGCGGGAAGCGGCTGCATTGCCTTTTAGAAACCACTTTCTCCGCTCTTCCTGATGCACTCTCTGTAGGCGCTGTTCTTGCCAGCCCTCCCTCCCCTGGTGTCATTTATAAGGCAGCCTATGGATAGTTTGCCCCAAGTGATGCCACTCTGTTAAGTCCACAGACCCCTGAGGAAGAAATGCCTGGAGCAGTGCCCTTTGGGGCTTCTAAAAGAAAAATGGGCGGAGTGAGAACCACCAGAGACAAAGAGGGCTTGGCCAGGGCAGATCAGAGCATCCTCTTATGTGTAGAGCATACTCCTGCACGGTGCGGTACTGGGAAGGGCCATTCCTGTGTAGTCTGAGCTGCCTAGGGCACTGGAGGCCTTGTGTTACTATGCTGGGCTTAGGCCAAGGAGACCCTGGGTGATGGTGGGGTGTCCAGAGTGGAAGGGAGGTTGGGGATATGGGACCCCAAGTTTGCACCAGAACTGCAGAAGGGAGCATAAAGGAGGAAACTGGAGAGGAATTTACCCAGGATCTGTGAGTGATTTCCTCTGTCTGTCAAAGCTAATGCTCGTCTCTGATGGTTTTGCTCCTAGCTCAGCCTTCTGCCTCTCCCCGTCATTTTCCTGAGATGTTTACCAGGGGCTCCAGGCCAGCCACGTGGCAGCAGCCTCATTTGTTTTTATTTAGTTTCTATGAATGTGAGCTGTTTTTGCACAGAAAAAGAACCAACAGAAGTTAACCGCTAACCACCCAAAGCCTACAGTGTGCAAGCACAGTCTTAGCCCACGCACCCTCGTGCTCTGTGGGAGCAGATGGGGGCTCAGCTACGTCCTCCTGGATTACACACACATTACGGTGCCCCGATAGGACTCATCCCCGGGCACCCCAGCTCTCCTTCCATCTCATGTTATCTGTGGGACCCCCAATTCTCTCTTATCTAAATTGTCTTTCTAATGAAACAATGCATTTTTTCCTACCATGATTATAGTGTGTATTCTTCCTAATTGGAATCCCCATGCTAAAGGTCTGAACTCTGTTGCTCCATTTCACTAGTTATTAGATTTTTCCAGAAAGATGCTCCAAGAGTGTCCCCAGCAAACTGGAGACTCTCTCTTGCTATCACCGGATTTTTATCTATTGGAGATAAGGTGTTTCCTGGGCCCTTAGTGCCAGCAAGCAACCCGAGGAAGTCCTGACTCACCAGACCTGGGCCCTGAGCCTTGCCTTGTGGCACGGCCAGCTTTCGGGGTAGTTTCTCTAAATAAGGTTCCTGGTTCACCTGGAGGGGGGGGTACTTGATATAAATGTAAATTCCAGGGATTTAGTCCAGTTTCCTGGACCAGAATCACCAGATGCTCAAGAATCTGTATTTTCAGTAAAATATCTGGACCGATCAGACCACCAGTAGGTAATGGTCATTCTAAGTTCCTTTCCTCTCCGCAGGAGTCAGGATAGTACATAGGCCCTGGCTTGATGGCTCTTCCCAGGCACTGGAACGCTAGAGCCATGCAATCTTTCCTGCTAGGATGGTCCCATCTCTAGGATGCAGACAAAACCACCAAGTCCAAGGTGGGCTGCAGATAACAACCAAATGGATGGGTCAGATTTTGCTGCTCCTCCCTGTAGGCGGAGCGCCCGGGGCCACAGAGCAGGATAAAAACTTACTCTGGTGTCAAGAGCACTGTTCCAAATTAGTTGAGTGAAGTCAAGCAGCCCTGGAGAATGGGAACATGTGGCTTCGCTCAGGGAGGGAGCTGCGTGTGAGGCACACACGCCCACCCAGTCTCTTCCTGCCATGCGACCAGGCTACACGAGCTATTACAGGAGACAGGGATAGCACCGTCTGAGGAAGCCTGCTCACCAAGATGTGGACCTGCCTAGATGTTCTGCCTCTCTACTCCCATGAAGGGGAACTGGTCCAGGTTTGTGGGCGTGGCTTGAGTATGTGGAGAGCAGATGGGCAGGGCTGATTGCCAGCAGTGGCTTCTGGACAGAGCTGATACAAGCCCCCACAAGTGTCAGATGAGTAACCCCAGGAATGCTGCCAGGCATGTGACAACCAGCAGTCCAAACTAAGGCATGTTTATCTTGTGTCATCAGATGCTGCATCACCTGGGACCTTTAGTCATGCGTATCCTGCATCTCTTCCCCAGGCTCTTCAATTGGCCAGGTGCACACACTTGAGATGGCTGCCACTATGTGGGGTATCCTGGGCTCAGCTGTTTTTAAAATCCTGTATTTGAACTTTTTTTTTTCTGGGGGCTGGGGGGAAGGGGTGTGGCATAGCCTTGCACATCGAACCCAAAGAAGGCAAGCGTGTTGTCACATCGTTCCCATAGACACTAACGCCCCCTCTTTTGCAGCTTCCAGCAAGCCAAGTTTCTGGATTGATTCAGGGAGGCTGTCAGGATAGCAGTACTTCTCATCCAGGCCCAAGTCACCACACGCACGCAGTAGGGTCTAAGTTCCAGCTTGGAAAGTCACCATGCATGGTTCCCTTTCTTAGTTCAGGAAAATGAACATCAATCTTATTTTTTCTTCTAGCCTGACTCCATGGTGCCTGATCATTTAAGAACAAAATAGCTGACCCAGTATAGGCCATAGTCTTCAAATAGCAAGTGGCTCTGAGGTGAGCACAGAGGTAAAGTCCTAGACCTCGGTTCCCAAAGTGCAATTCCCAAGGGCTTTGATTTGCTTCTAACATGGAAACAAGGGCATATTACGTTTTCCACCTACTGGGCCTAGTGGGAGGGGGATAACTTAGCTCTACAAAGGCCATGCCGGGCTAGGAGGAGTACCTCTGACCTCAGTTATATGAACTCAAACTGCTTGCTATCTGTGCTGCAAAACAGAGGGTGTGCCTGTGTGTGTGTGTGTGTGTGTGTGTGTGTGTGTGTGTATGTGTGCGGGCATAGATATGTTTCCTCAGAGAACACAATGGTAGGATTTGGTTAAGAAACCGAAATAGAAACCACTTGGGAGGAACATCTATTGGTCAACAGCGAAGCCACATTTGGTGTCTGTTTATACAAAAGCATTAATCCCAGGGAATGAAAAGAGAACAGAGGCGAGGGTGAGGCTTCCCACCGTCCGGGCCCCCACTGTTGCCTTTCACAGCAACCCCATTTCTCACGCAGAAAAATCTGTTTTCAGTCTGACTGAAAAAGTGCCCCTTGAGTCACAAGCGTCTCTATATTTGTAAGGCTCTTTGCAGTTGACAAAGCATTTTGCAAATTTTTTTTTCATCTGCTTCTATTCACAAGGGTGGAGTGACTTCACCCAAGACCTCACAGCTAGACACGAGCAAGCTGGATCGGGGAGCTCTGAGGGCTCCGAGTGCAGTTCAGGATGGCTGCCTCTCCAAGGACCAAGGGAGTCACCCTGTGGAGAAGCTGTTGAGTTCAAATCAGGAAGAGGTGGTTTTAATCTTTATTTTATTTTATTGCTAATTTGTATGTCATTATTGGCTTTAGGGAAAGTTCCAGCCTTGGGGTCTTTCATGGATTGAGGTGCATAAAACATGGGTCTCAGGACTAGCGAGCACAAATGGCCAAGTGGCATTTATTTATTTATTTATTTATTTATTTATTTATTTTGAGACAGGGTTTCTCTGTGTAGTCCTGGCTGTCCTGGAACTCACTCTGTAGACTAGGCTGGCCTCGAACTCAGAAATCCGCCTGCCTCTGCCTCCCAAGTGCTGGGATTACAGGTGTGTGCCACCACGCCCGGCCCTTCCAAGTGGCTTTTATATCCCATGGGCAATGAGAGTATGAAGATACCAGTGTGGCAGAAGATGGAGTCCAGGGATAGGGTCTTCTGCCCCACCACCACGTGCTGGGCGTCAAAGCCAGCGCATACACTCTATCTTTGGGCTACACCCTCAGTGTTGGCACAGTGCTTGGGTAAAATGATTTATCCGACTCATTATCCTCAGGAGCAGGTGTGTCTCTCTGTACCCCGATTCTTGTTACCTGTACACTCAATTGAAAAAACTGAAGTCAGTGTCAAAATCCAAGAGCCAGCAGCACTGGTGTGGCCACTGGTGGCTTTTCAGAGTTACTGCCATGTCTGGGACACTTGGGTCATCCTCATAATTCTAGAAGCTAATTATATTAATATTCATGGAGAGCAAGAGCCTTTGTAAAGTGGATTCAGCGCTCTATTGTCTCAGCGCACTTTGATATTAAATGAATAAGTAATGCGAATTACATCTAAACGAAATAAGCACGTCAGCATTGTTCTTTTTAAGTCAACAATTTGAGCTTTTTAAAAACACTCATTATTAAAGGCTACAGATGTATTTCTTTTTTTCCTGGGCTTCAATCGAGAATGCAATATTAATTTACCATTAGCCGAGCTAGGTTATTGCTGTTTTCCTTACGTCTGGTCCACTCTTATCACCTCTGGAAATAGGAGAAGAGTTAATATTGCTGAAGTATTACTCTAGGCAAACTTACCATTCCTTTGTTCTTTTCGTAAATAATTATGCACGTGTGCCTGTCATCGTCCCCATATTCCCCCGGATTTCTTTGTACAGAGCTGAGCCGAGCAACTAAAGCAGGGCAGAGCGTGACACCTTTTTTTATTTTTTTCCTTCTCTCCTGTCTACATTTACCACGGTGCTCCTCGGAGGCCACTAACCGTACAGGGGCGCAGACCACCTGACTGTACCGCGTGCGAGCCGAACTTGACGTTGGAATGTTGACTTCCCCACTGTTCCCACTGACAGCGTGTGCCTCGGCGAGAGGAGCAGCCCCCCTCCCCCCCTGCGCACACAATCAGCACCAGCTGTAGTCCAATTAAACTCAACAGTGAACAGGTGTTCACGGTAATGACTTCCACACAAAAGCACGCTTCCATTTAATACCCTTTACATCCGATGCACTAACAGGCCCCAGGAAAGAGGGTGCAGGAAAGGAGCCGGGATTCAGTGGAGGGGAAACGGCAACCCCCAGACTCCTTCACAATCAGCAGCAGAAGCCCCAATTAGCCTCAACATTTCACAGGTGTCCGAAGGAGTTTTACGCAGAACCTCCTCAAATCAATCATCCCTTAAGAACTTCTCCGAAAAAAAACACGTTTTCAAAACTTTTTCACATCCAGAGAACTCACGTCAGCACCCCACGGCTGTTATTGCCGCTGCTGAGTGGCTTTCAGGAGTCTACCCTGCCTGGCATAATTGGATAGGAATATTAATGAAACTCATCAAAATTCCCCCAGCACACTCTGCCCACTGCACTTCCTGTATCGTTTCGCAACTGAGGTAGTAGGTGTTCCATTTGAGACCAAGAAAGTTGGGGTGCAGTTGTGGGGGACAGATGCCTGGAGCATCATCACTAAAGAATTAATGAGGGCCACCATGGCCTTGCTGTGAAAGAGAGTCACTGCAGAGCCCTTGAACCGCTGGCCACCAACACCACCTTAGGGCTGGGTTGCAGGTCAGGACCCACTCAGAGTCCACCTCAGTAGGTCTGCCCTGGGGGGTAAATAGTGACTAACTCTCAGGGGAGTTGGATGAGTGTTCAGACGACATTTGTCTCCAGTGTCTCACACTCCATGGCCACCAGCACCAATGGTGCCACTCGAGTTGACCTTCTTTTGACTTTGTATTACAAAGACCAGTCCTGCTGAGGGAAGACAAGAAAAGGCTTGAGTAGGGTGCGACAGAGACCTTCAGTCAGGGGGTGAGGCCCATTTTTCCTCCTGTCAGGTACAACTTGATAGCTAGTACCAGAAGTTAACCTGTGTCAAGCCCAGTTCCAGATGGGGAGCAGATGCTGGTGTGGATATCAACTGGTGTCACCAGGTCAGAAATCTAGTGGCTTTTCGAAACTGAAGCAAGGTGTGCAGCTGGACAGCTCCATTCCCAGTGACAGTCCCAGCCAGAGTAAGGTGATGCCAGTCATCTCTGTCCCTGGGATTGCTGCTCCGTGTAATACCCATTGTGAGGTGACCTGGTGCTAACCAATGGGATATAGCAAGTGGGATGCACCATCACTTGCATGACTATGCTATGTAAAACTGTAACTCTGCTAGCAGAGTGTGTAGCTCCAGGGTGTCTATGCTTTGATGCTGGCACCCACAAGGCGGGGAGGTGGGTACCTCTGAGCAACATCCAGCCAGGACCTGAATCCATAGCCTATCCATCTCCAAAAGGAATCATGCTAACCCAGTGTTAGGCAAATCCCCCCCTCCCCATAGTTGAGCCTTCCAGCCCTAGCTAGTTCCTAATTCTGTCTTATGAAAAACACCGACTTTTAACTTGTCAAAGAGCTGAGAATAAGTAACTGTAAATGCTTGACTCTTGATCAGGCACCTTCCTGTGCCCAAGGATCAGGGAACATTGTGGAAGAGGGTGAAAACTGTAAGAGCCAGGGAGTGGAGAAGAAGCACCATGAACTGCTGTATTCTGGGCATGACAAAGCTGTCACACTCTTGAACTCGTAGTAGCTGCGGTCACCTGCACAAGATTGAGCCAGCCAGAATTCCAACATGGATTCTGGAGGAACTCACGAGGGACAGTCACTTTGGGGCTATGGGTAGCTACTGATATGTTGTCGCCCATGGTCCCCGTCCGCATGCATACAGGTAGCATCGATTAGGATCAGGGGGTTTATGCATATGAGGAAAGAAGTAGATGTTAAGTTGGGACATGTGTTGAGGGGCGTAGGAGAGGGAATATGAGGAGGAGATGTGATTAAATACATGGTGCACCTGTGTGAAATCAGAAAACAAATATAATGTTCTATGTAAGGAGAACTGTAGAAACAGCATAAACATAGTTTAGCATGCTATTTTGCCATCTCTACAGTTATATTTTTTCTATAGATATGTTCTTAGAGCTAAAACTAAAATTGATAAACAAATTAATTTTTTTTTGTCTAACAGCCCTTGTTGTCCTGGAACTCACTCTGTAGACCAAGCTGGCCTCCAACACAAAGAGATCTGCGTGCCTCTGCCTCCTGAGTGCTGGGAATGAAGGCGTGTGTCACCACGCCTGGCCACATAAATTGAACTCTTTAACTCCTTGGGGTGGGAGGTTAAGAAAAAGCAAAATCCTGTCCATTACAGCAGACTCAGCTCGGATGTACTTGGACTGCTGACCCACAGTAAGGTAAGAGAGCAAATAGGTGTTATTTTGAGTATTATGGAAATCAGCTACATAACAATGGATAATATATAATGTTTATAGATGTATACTTAGGGGCATGTGCAAGAATTTACATAGCAATATTCTTCATAATATTCAAGTAGAGATTAATTCAAATGTCCACCACTAAAATACATTTAAGGGCTATTCACACAGTGCAGGACTGTAAGACAGTAAGAAATAGACCACGCCCAGCTACACATAACAACTCCTGTGAGACTCAAGTTAGGTAGTCCTAAAGCAGACAAAACTAGTATGTCACCTTGTTTGAAGTTAGGATAGTGGTTCCTCTTGTGGGGAGGGAAGGGGACACAGCGAAGCCTTTGACATGTTGCTAGGCAACCTGTTTCTTTGTCTGGAAGCTGTTCTCTGGGCTGCGTTGCTCAATTTTGTTTTGTTTTTTTGTTGTTGTTGGTTTTTTTTTTAATGTTTTTTGTTTTTTTGTTTTGTTTTGTTTTGTTTTGTTTTTCAAGACAGGGTTTCTCTGTGTAGTCCTGACTGTCCTGGAACTCACTCTGTAGACCAGGCTGGCCTCGAACTCAGAAATCCGCCTGCCTCTGCTTCCCAAGTGCTGGGATTACAAGCGTGTGCCACCACGCCCAGCCTTGCTCAGTTTTTAATATGTGCATATCTTTTATGTGCAAAAGTTTTTAAAAAGTCACTAAACCCCTTTTCAATAGGCTGATTGTTTCAGTGTTGGACCCGAATGACTGTGACGGTAGAGGTCCACAGAGCTGTTGATCTTCACGTATCTGTATGCAGTGTAATGTCATGGCAGTCAGAAGAGCATCACAAGATGACCCAGGGTGGCATTGATGTCAAAGTTTTCATTCAACAGATGACATCACCAAGGCTCAGAGGGCAAAGGGTGACTGAGGTTTGAGAAGTCTCATTTTTTGTCATTGCGACACTTCTTCATTGTTGGTTGCTTGTGTCTGGCTGGATGAGGGCCATCCGATACGACTGCTTCCTCCTAGCTCTCCATACTCCATTGCTGTCTCTTCCATCTCCTGACATTGCCCACGGAAACCACATGGCTCCTCCAGACTGCTTCTTGCATTATTACTAGTGACCTTTCCCTAGTCCACTTCTAGTTCTTACTGAAACCAGAGCCTGCCTCTGAGCTTGGCAATCCTTCTTAGCTTTGATTGGGATTCATCCTTCAGTGTGTGCTTGCTGCCAGCAGCTCTCGGTTCTGACCTTGAATGGGAGGATTGCTGGCATCTTACAGGTCTGCCTTGGTTCCAGACAAAGGCAGTCTCCCTCCCTCAGTAAGACCTACAAACGCTCAGCTGCCCCTATCAGGATCACCACATAAACTCTTCATTTCATTCTTGGGGACACCAGCGGAACAGGGTGAGACGAGAGCCACTTCTCTGTCCTCTCCTTCTGTGATCAGGATCTAAAATCTAGACTAAATCATTAGCACAGTGGACAAGGCCAAACACACTCAAAAGCACCTTAGAGACCTCAGTATCCATGTTGGGCAGAGTGTAGATCTGGTAGGAACTCTATTGATGGTACTGATGAGTCTCCAAAGTGAACATGTCAATCAGAGAAGGATGCTGATGATCATGGAGTTAAGACTCAACCGGGTCCCTCTAAGCTGCATGAGGCAGAAGCCTGATCCACTCCCCTGTGCCTGATGCTATTTAAGCTTTCAAATCATCTAACTAAACAGCCCATGCTTGGACTCCAGACTCACCAGGGAGCTTTGAGATTATAATTTCACCCTCTTAGCAAAATTTCCTCAGAGAGGAAAAAAGAAGCCTCAATGGAATAATTGGGTGTTTGATCTTCTTGGCAGTTGTGTACCTCTTGTCAATAGAGCTTTCGACATTTTGGTGAATTTGGGTATTTTGTGAGTTTAGTTTACATAAGACAGCCTTCCTAAGTCAGACAAATCCTGGAACACTAACAAGATTGAATTTTTGGATCTGTAAGTCTCCTGGCCAGACCGTGAACCGTGAAAAATTCATTAAGATAATGCCACTTTGGAAGGCCTCTTGGTGGACGGCCAGCCAGCCATTTCCTGACAATATTACATGGCTTTGGGCCC
The DNA here is from genome assembly GCA_964023405.1 of Apodemus agrarius. Classification (NCBI taxonomy): domain Eukaryota; kingdom Metazoa; phylum Chordata; class Mammalia; order Rodentia; family Muridae; genus Apodemus; species Apodemus agrarius. The sequence continues at coordinate 63,314,269 of OZ030014.1, read as the reverse complement.
ACTTTTGGAATCCTGATGGTACCTAACTGGATCGAGGGCAAGAAAGAAGTTGATAGAGAGAGGAGGGAGTAAAAGGGAAATGCATTAAACGTGGTTTTCAGTGAATCCACAAATAAAACTGTGGTGTGCTGAAACCTGATTAAATCTCTGTGCTTCTAAAGTGGGGTGGGTACCCTTCTTGGGGGAACATGGACAAACAGGATGAGGGGAGATGTGGGGTAAAGCTCTGAAAGATTAATTTATCCCACAGACTTGGGGATCTGGAGACACTAAAGCAAGTGATGGGGCAGAGAGTCACAGTTACCCATATGTTTAAGTGGAGCCATGTGGGTGGTCAGGGACTGCACTCTCTCGCTACCCACCCACAACAGTGGGGCCATGTGACACATTCTTGCTCATGGAATGTAGGAAGAATGCTGTCAGTTCTGGGTCCAAGAATTAAGCAGCAATTGTTCCCCCATCTGTCGATTGAGTGGAAAACATGTAGTGGTCCTGAAGGTCACATGGCGGGTGTCCAGCTGCCCCACGGACCGGCCACACTCACACGGACCTTGTTAATGGACGTTTGTGAAGTATTGCACCATTGAGGTTTGAGCCCACTCTGTTACATCAGTATAGCAGAGGGCAATGCTCAAATACAGCTGATGGCAATTTACATCTTTCTACATGAAAACAGTCATCTGATATAGCACGCCGTGTAGGCGAGCTAGCCTAGCTGGCACATGAAACCTGGGGATCTGCCTGCCTCTGCCTCCTCAATGTTGGGGTTACAGGTCTAGATCACCATGAGGGGCTTGAATCAAACTTTGGTCCTGGAACTGGGGTGTCAAGAACTTTACTGACTGAGCTATTTTTTCAAGATTCTTTCTCCCTAGCTCTGTGTCTCCTCCTTGTGTCTCCCTCTCTTTTGTCTTCTCTCTCTGTCTCTGTCTCTCTCTTACTCCTCTCCCCCTCTTCTCCCTGTGTGCCCCCCTCCACCCACACACAGAGCAGCTCTTGCTGTATAGCTCACGGTGGCCTTGGATTTGTGATTCTCCTCTGTCTGCCTCTGAAATGTTGGGACTACAAGTTTGTCACCACACATACATATGTCACCACACATACACACACATACATTAAACAGACATAGAAAACACTGTTGCTGTCGGTTGGTACTCTTTCCTAGTGTTCACGCGCCCCTCATCATTCTGCTCTATTCTTTGGGGGAACTTGACTGGGAAGTTTGACAAGAGCTGAATGCTTTATCCCCCTGGTGAAAAGGCCATGGGTCCTGGTCAGGCCAGGGCTTCTTGCAACTACCTGAGGATTTTCATGTGACCAAAATAAGTGAGAATGCAAAACAGATGTACTAATAAAGTATTTAATGACAGTAAATCATGACGTAACTTATTTTAGAATGACTCTTTGGGGGTACATATAATTTTATCATTTTTCAAAGACAAAAGGAAACTTTCAAACTGGTGAGATAGCTGTTTATAGTTATTTTAAAATGTTAAATTATTTTATTTCATGTGCTGGGTGTTTTGCCTGCATATGTGTCTATTTATCAAGTTTAGGCAATGCCTGTAGAGACACGAAGAGGGACTCAGATTAGGACTGGAGTTACAGACAGTTGCGACGCACAGTGCAGGTAATGGGACTTGAACCCAGGTCCTTTGGAAGAGTAGCCAGTGCTCTTAAAGCGGAGTCATCTCTCCAGCTCTCTTTTTTTCTTTATATAAGGAATTATTCTTGCCAGAATATTTGATGCTGCAGATATACAGCCTCTTCAGTGTTTTTCAGAGTTGATCGATATTTCGATATTATAATTGCAGGTTCTGAGAACGCTTCTTCATGTAACATACCTAGCACAAAAATGACAGAAAGGCATGTAAGGGCCATTTCAGAAACCCTTGGAAATTCCATTCCAATCCAAAGCCAACATTTACTTAACCTTTGAAAAACTGAAACTCAAGCCAGTAGCTCAAACAGCAAGTTTTAATTTATTAGTTACAAAGCATTGGTCCTACAAGCACGTTCCCCCGTGATGTCCTGCTGTGTTTTTGCCGACCCTTCCCCATTAGTGCCCTAGACAGCTCAATTTCTACTCTCATGTCACATATCCACATACGATTTCATGTTTCTCTATAAAATCTAGGAACCACAAATGAGAAGAAACATACATTCATCTTTCCAGAGACCAGCTTACATTGACTTAATATGACCATCTCCAATTGGATTTATTTCCATGCAAACGGCACAGCTCCATTCTTCCTGAGGGAGCCACACTCCCGGTGTGTGTCAGTGCCACACTTTCTTTGTGTGCTCCCCCATCGTTGGGCACCGAGGCTGGTTCCACAAACCAGCTTTTATTAACAGTGCAGCCCGTGCAGTAAGTAAACACTGACGGGCAAGTATTTCTGTGATGTGCCGACTTGGCGTCCACTGGGTAAATATGCAGGAGGGCTATGGCGGGATCATACAGTAGATCTATTTTTAGTTTTTGGAGAAATCTCCCTACTGGTGTCAGTAATGGGTACCTTCATTTACCCTCCCACCAGCAGTGTATAAGGGCCCCCTCTTGTCCAAATCCTGCCAGAATTTGATGTTTGCTTCATGACGATTGTCATTCTCACTGGGGTGAGACAGGGTCTCAGCATTTTGAATTGCATTTCTCTAGTGGTCAGTGAAGTTGAACATTTTTTCTTTTAGATTTTTAATGGTCATTTGCATTTAGAGTTTTTGAACTTGTCTGTTCATTTCAATAGCCAATTTATTGGTTATTTTTTTTAATTTCTTATTTAGTTTGTTGAGTTATTTGTATATTACAGATATTAATGCTTTATCAGATAATTAACTAACAAAGATTTTCTACCATGCTGTAGGCCTTCTCTTAATCTGAATAACTGTTCATTTGTTCCTTTTGTTATACAGAAGTTTGTTTTAAGCTCATGAAGTCCCGTTTCTCAATTGTTGGCTTTACTTCTCAAGAGACCTGCGTCTTACCAGAAAGTCCTTGCCTATAACCTATCTCCTTAAATATTTTCCCTGCTTTTTCCTCTACAGTTTCAGGTCCTACATCGTGTCATTGATCCTTTAGAAGTTGATTTGGGGCAGCTTGTCATCTCTCCCTCTGCTGTTTCAAAGCCAACCTCCTACTCTCATTGCCAGCTCCTTAGCAGAACACCTGCTGTAGCCTCCAGTGTCTCTCTGACCTTATGACCTTGTGACCTCTAACAGATCATGTAGACATTCCTCTCAAAGCTTCCTTTCCTCCACTCATCACTTTATCACAGCCCCCAACTCCAGCAGGCTTTCCATGAAAACCCAAAGGCCATTCTGGGCAGGGAAGCAGGTAGGCTAACTGCACATCTTCACCTTGCTCTCCACTCCTCTAAATCCAGCCATGGACTCACACCCATCTCTATAGCAGAACACTTGCTGTGGCCTTTCTCCTTCTGTCCCTGTCTCCAACAATCCAAGCAGTTTTTCTCTTCCAACCTTCCTTTTTACTCATCGCTTTCTCTGAGCCCCCAACTCCAATAGGCAGTCTCTGGGAATCCACCAGTCAAGCCTCACAGAGAAGCAAGTAGACCAGCGAAGCGGCTTCAGACCTTCACGTTCCCTCCCGTCTCCAAGTCCACTCCCCCAAGCCTCTTCCCCAGCTCTGTAGCAGACTACCTGTTGTAGCTGCTCACAGGCTCTGCCCCTGTTCCCAGGAGACTAAGAAGATCTTGGTGGAAACCCCTGCTTTCTGTCCTCCTGTGGACCCATTCATACACTCTAGTCCAACCCCATTTCTAAGTGCCAATTCCCAATATCTAAAAACACATCTTACCTGAAACCCTCAGTGGCCACACCTATCAGGATCTCAGAAGAATTACCTACCAGGTAACACCCACCTACCACATTATTCTAAGAATCAGAGGGGAAACAAAAACCAAGGAATCAAATACCTACCCAACAAGACAAGACCACATATCAGCACCTAAGATTACAGTTTTCCCAAACCCAGATGCCTAGACACCATCATAAAAACACAATCAATAACATAGAGGACAATATTTCTCTACCAGAATCCAGCAATTCTACAACAGTATGCCAAGAGCATTGCATCATAGCTGAAGCATAAGACAGAGCCCTTAAAACAGTCTTAATGAGTATGACAGAGGTCTATAAAGAGAAAACGGAAAATAAAAACAATCTTAAAGAAACCTACGATACAAATAGTAAAGAAAATGAATAAATACTTCAAGACCTGAAACTAGAAATAAAACCAATAGAGAAAATGAGAGGGTAAATGGAAATGGAAAATTTAGGAACTCAAATAGAAACCACAGAGGTAAGCCTCACCAACAGCATACATGAGTTGGAAGAGAGAATCTAAGGTATTGAAGACATGATAGCAGTGGATACCCCAGCCAAACAAGACTTTAAATCTAAAATATCCTGACACAAACTACCCAGGAAATCTGGAACACCATGAAAAGACCAAATATATGATTAATAGGAATAGAGGAAGGAGAAGAAACCCAGATCAAAGGCACAGAAAATATTTTCAACAAAATCCTATAGAAAATTCCCCTAATCTAAAGAAGGAGATGCCTAATAAGGTACAAGAAGCATACATCAAGTAGACTGAACCAGAAAAGAAAGTCCCCTTGATACATAATAATCAAAGCAGTAAGTGAGGGTGCTTTGGTTCCTCTGAGAAAGGGAACAGAATACTCACAGGAACAATAAGGGAGATAATATGTGGAGCAGAGATTGAAGTAAAGGCCACCCAGAGACTGCCCTACCTGGGGATTCACCCTATAAGCAGTCACTAAACCTCGACACTACTATGGACCACAAGAAGTGTACACCAAAAGGAGCATGCCATGGTTGTCTCCGGAGGGCCCCTGCCAGAGTCTTACAAATACAGAGGCAGATGCTAGCAGCCAACCATTGGACTGGGTGTGGGGTCCCCAATGGAGGACCTGGAGGGTGGTCCAGAGGAGCTGAAGGGGTTTACAGCCCCATGAGAAGAACAATGATTTTGGCCACCCAGATGCCCCAGGACTCCCAGGGACTAAACCATCAACCAAGGGGCACACATGGTTCCAGCCAAAAATGTGGCAGAGGAAGTCCTTGTTGGGCATCAGTGGGAGAAGTGGTCCTTGGTCAGGTAAAGGCTCAATAGATGCCCCAACAAAGGGAAATCGATGGGGGGGAGGTGGGATTGGGTTGGGTGGGCATATATGTGGAGGCAGGTGGTGGGAGGAGGGGGTGAGAGTGTTTGGGGAAGGAGAAATTGGGAAAGGTTTTACCATTGCCAATGTAAATGAAGATGATATTCAATAAAAAGAAAAGAAAAAAGAAAGAATACTAAAAGCTATAAAAGAAAAAGACCAAGTAAGACCAGTAAAAAGACCAAGTAAAGACAACTTAAAGTCAGACCTATTACAATTACACCTGACTTCTGAATAAAGACTCTAAAATCCAGAAGGACTAGGACAGATTTTCTGCAGATTCTAAGAAACCACAGATGCCAGCCTAGACTACTATACTCAGAAAAAATTTTAATTACAATAGATAGAGAGAATAAAACATTCTATGATAAAGCCAAATTTAAGCAATAGCTTAACCTAGTAAGATTAATTTAAACTAAACTCAAATCTATTAAGCTTAATTTAAGCAACAGCTTAATTAGGGTTTATAGAGCTGTGAAGAGATACCATGACCATAACAACTGTTATGAAGGAAAACATTTCATTGGCAATGGCTTATAGCTTAGAGGTTTAGTCTGTTATCATCATGGTGAGAAGCATAGTGACACACAAGCTTCCATGGTGTTAGAGAAGGAGCCAAGGATTTTACATCTGAATCTACAGGTAGCAGCAAGAGAAAGTGACACTGGGCCTTCTGAAACCTCAAAACCCACCCTGGGTTACACACTTCCTCCAACAAGGTCACAGCTCCCAATAGTGCCACTCCCTGTGAGCTATTGGGGGCCTTTTTTATTCAAACCATGACATCTGTCTTAGTCAGGGTTTCTATTCCTGTACAAACATCATGACCAAGAAACAAGTTGGAGAGGAAAGGGTTTATTCAGCTCACACTTCTGCATTGCTGTTCATCACAAAAGGAAGTCAGGACTGGAACTCAAGCAGGTCAGAAAACAGGAGTTGATGCAGAGGCCATGGAGGGATGTTACTTACTGGCTTGCTTCCCCTGGCTTGCTCAGTCTGCTCTCTTATAGAACCCAAGACTGCCAGGCCAGGGATGGCACCACCCACAAAGGGCCATCCCCCCTTGATCACTAATTGAGAAAATGCCCCACAGCTGGATCTCATGGAGGCACTTCCCCAACTGAAGCTCCTTTCTCTGTGATAACTCCAGCCTGTGTCAAGTTGACACACAAAACTAGCCAGTACAACATCTATCTACAAATCCAGTCCTAAAGAAGACACAAGAAGCCGGGCGGTGGTGGTGCACGCCTTTAATCCCAGCACTTGGGAGGCAGAGGTAGGCGGATTTCTGAGTTCAAGGCCAGCCTGGTCTACAAAGTGAGTTCCAGGACAGCCCGAACTACACAGAGAAACCCTGTCTCGAAAACACCAAAAAAAAAAAAAAAAAAAAAAAAAGAAGACACAAGAAAGATGGAAGATGCCAGCCTAAGGAGGCTAACTACACCCAACAAAACACCAGGAATAAATAATCCCAGACCAACAAATAAGAAGAGGATAAGAAGAGGAGCAACACACACACACACACACACACACACACACACACACACCACAATATACTATGACAGCAAAATAACAGGAGTTAACAAACATTGTTCATTGATATATTTCAACATCAATGGTCTCAATTCCCCAAGAGAAAGACAAAGAGTAACAGAATGAATTAAAAAACAGAATCCAAAAATGGGGTACAGAGCTAAACAAAGAATTTTCATCTGAGGAATATCTAATGGCTGAGAAGCACCTAAAAAAATGTTCAATATCCTTAGTCATCAGGGAAATGCAAATCAAAACAACCCTGAGTTTTCACCTCACACCAGTCAGAATGGCTAAGATCAAAAACTCAGGAGAAAACAGGTGCTGGTGAGGATATGGAGAAAGAGGAACACTCCTCTACTGCTGGTGGGGTTGCAAGCTGGTACAACCACTCTGGAAATCAGTTTGGCGGTTCCTCAGAAAACTGGGAATGATACTTCCAGGGGACCCAGCTATACCACTCCTGGGCATATACCCAGAGGATTTCCCAGCATGTAATAAGGATACATGCTCCACTATGTTCATACCAGCCCTATTTATAATAGCCAGAAGCTGGAAAGAACCCAGATGTCCCTCAACAGAGGAATGGATACAGAAAATGTGATATATATACACAATGGAGTGCTATTCAGCCATTGGAAGCAATGAATTCATGAAATTCTTAAACAAATGGATGGAACTGGAGAACATCATCCTAAGTGAGGTAACACAGTCTCAAAAGAACACTCATGGTATGCACTCACTGATAAATGGATATTAGCCTAGAAGCGGAATATCCAAGACACAATTTACCTATCAAATGATGCCCAAGAAGAAGGAAGGAGTGGCCCCTGGTCCTGGAAAGGCTCAGTGCAGTAGTGTAGGGGAATACTAGGACAGGGAAGAGGGAAGGGATGGATTGGGGAACAGGGAGAGGGAAGAGGGCTTATGGGACTTTAGGGGAGGGGGAATCCAGGAAAGGGAAAATCACTTGAAATGTAAATAAAGAATATATCGAATAAAAATAAAACAGGGTCCATCCTTTTGCTGCATTCAAGAAACATACCTTATCATCATGGTTAGATAACACCTCAGGGTAAAAGTACCTTTATTCACAAATAATATAATAGTATACATAAATGATCCTGAAAATTACTTCAGAAAACTTCTACAGTTGGCATATACTTTTAGTAAAGTAGCTGAATACAAAATTAACTCACAAAAAGCAGTAGCTTCCTATAGACAAATGATGAATGGACTAAGAAAGAAACCAAGGAAATGACACCTTACACAATAGCCTTGTCTTAGTTAGGGTTTTATTGCGTTGAAGACACACCATGACCAAGTCAACTCTTATAAAGAAAAACATCTAATTGGGGCTGGCTTACAGTTCCAGAGGTTCAGCCCATTATCATCATGGTGGGAAGCATGGCAGCAACCAGGCAGACATGCTGGATGACAGAGCCGAGAGTTCTATGTCTTGATCTGAAGGCAGACAGAAGGAGACTGTCTTCCATGCTTGGTGGAACTTGAGCACTAGGAGACCTTTGAGCCTGCCTACATGGTGACATACTTCCTCCAACAAGGCAACATGTATTCTGACAAGGCCACACCTCCTAATAGTACCACTTTCCATGGGCAGAGCATCTTCAAACCATCACATTCCACACTCTGGCTCCCATAGGCTTGTTCAAATTTATGAGTCTATGGGAGTCATACCTCACCATAGCATAATGCAAAAGGCATTTAGCCTAACTTCAAAAGTCCTCATGGTCTATCACAGTATCAACATTTTTTAAAAACCCCAAGTTTTTAAAAATCTTTAAAAAGTTCTAAAATTCCTCAAATCTACTGAGATTCATGCAGTCTGTTAGCTGTAATCCCATATAAACACAAAATAAAAAAATCAGACCACATACTTCCAACATCATTGGATATGTATTACCATTACAAAACATCCTAGTGAGGAAATACTGGACTAAAGCAAGACAGCAAATCAGCTGGGCCATCTCCAAACCCTGTATCTCCATGTATGATGTCAAAGCACTCTTCAGATCTCCAACTCCTTTTATCTTTGTGACTGCAACAAAGTTCTTTCTTTTGGGCTGGTTCCACTCTCTGTAAGCAGCTTTTCTTGGCAGGTATCCCACAGCTCTGGCATCTTGGGGTCTCCAAGGCAACCTTAACTTTACAGCTTCTTGTTCTAATGTCTGGAATCTACAAATGATCCTCTGGGCTCCTTCAAATGGCTGGCATCACTTTCCAGGTCTGCCCTCTGTAGCACTCTAGGATTTGGTTGAGTCCACTCCACTACCACTGTTGTTCTTTGTGGTTATCGGCATCTCCAACACACTAGGGTCTTCTGTTACAAGTAGGCTTACCAATAGTCTCTCATAGGCTTTCTTTATGATGCCAAGTTTCACCTTCTTTGGATGACACCTTCAGGCCTGGACATCAACTGCAACTGAGACTATACCATCACCAATGGCCATTCCTGGCCTCTCATAATGCCAAGCCTCAGTTGTTCTCCATGACCTCTTCATGCCTTCAAAACCAGTATTACCTGGGTGATTCTTACATTATCAAGTCTGGCTGCCAGAATGATGCCTATCTCTGGAACACAGCTTCTTTGTGCTCTCAGAAATCCTTCCCAGAAGACTTCATTTCAGTGATGCTGTTTGCTTCTTAATCACTGCTAATTTCTTAGCTCCAGCAAACCACCATCAATAGTAACTCCTTATATTTTTTACTTTAAAGCCAGAGCCACATGGTTAAAGCTGCTGAATTCTTCTGCTTGCTGGAGTTGGAATATGGCCTCCTTATTCTATTATATCATAATCAGCTTTCTGTTGTCCAAATCCTTCACTGTCTAAACTTGCCTGGCCCGGATCTTGCTCTGTAGACTGACCTTGAACTCAGAGATCTGCATGTCTCTGTCTCCTGAGTGTTGGATTAAAGGAATGTACAGTCACACCTGATCCTAAGCTTTTCTTTACCTTTTCATAAGATCTTTATAAGTTCTGGATTGTAGTTCATTCCAGATATAGTCAAGTTGACAATTGAGAATAGCCATTGTAAACTATCCCTTGTCAATTTGACACATAGTAATATCTACTTTTGCCCAAATGAAAACAGTAACCAGGTTATAATAATGCCTAACATGATTTAACTACCCCTATTCAATTGCAAACACATAAACAATAAGCTTAGCTGGGTGGATTCTTACCCCAAGTCTCCTCTCTTATTTCCATTTAATATCCTTAGACACAGGATTTAGCTCCATTCCACTTTCTGGTGTCCCTTTATTCTTCGAACCATACATTTTGTATTTTTCCTTTCTAAGCCTGTTATGCTTGATCAAAATGCTCCCTGTAAGAGCAAACCTTTGGACAAAGTCTAAACTAAGCTTTTTTTTTGAGACTTCCTTTGTTAATGCAATTAATCTAAATGTCTTTATCTTAGCCTCAGGCAGACTCTTTGGACAAGGGCAAAAGGCAGTCACCAAAATATCATAAGAATAATCTTAGGCAACATACTCAAAATTTTCTCCTCTGAAACCTCTTGAGCCCGGCTTCCACAGTTAAAATCATGCTCAGTATCATTGTCTTTTATATTTCTACTAGGATGGCCCATTAAGCCCCACTTAAAGCATTCCACTATTTTTCAAAGTTCCTAAATCCACATTCCTCCAAACCAAAGCATGGCCAGGCCTATCATAGCAATACCCTACTCCTGGTACCAATTTCTGTCTTAGACTGTTATTGTTGGGACAAGACATCATGACCAAGGCAATTCTTATAAAGGAAAACATTTAATTGGAGCTGAATTACAGTCTCAAAGGTTCAATTCATTATTATCATGGTGAGAAGCATGGCAGACATTATAGATGACAGAAGCGAGAGTTCTACATCTTCATCTGAAGGCAGCCAGAAGGCTGTCTTTCATACTCGGTGGAGACTGAGCACTAGGAGACCTTAAGGCCTGCCTACATAGTGACATACTTCCTCCAACAAAGCCATACTTATTCCATCAAGACCACACCTAACAGTGCCACTTCCCATGGGCCAAGCATATTCACACCCCACAAACCTCAAGTAACATAATATATCTTGGGGTAGTTCTAACCAAGCAAGTGAAAGACTTGTATCATAAAAACTTTAAGACATTGAAGAAAAAAAAACTGAAGAACATATCAGAGGATGGAAAGACTTCCCATGTTTATTGATTAGTAGGATTAACAAACTAAAAATGGCCATCCTACCAAAAGCAATCTACAGATTCGACAAGTCCTCATCAAAATTCCACCACAATAATTCCCAGTTCTTGAAAGGACAATTTTCTCCTTCATATGGGAACATAAAAACCCATGATAGCTAAATCTTTCCTGAATAATGAAAGAACTGCTAGAAGTAGCAGCACACGTTACCTCAAATTGTACTACAGTGCTACGGTAAGAAAACAGCATGGTAGTAACAACAACAACAACAACAACAAAAAAAAAAAACAGGCATGCTGATCAATAGAATTGAATTAAATACCGCATAAATCCACATGCCAACGAACACCCAACTTTTGATAAAGAAGCCACAGTGGAAAAAAGATAGCAACCAGTACTGGTTAAATTGTATGTCTGCAAGTAGAAGAATCCAGATAGAGCTATACTACTCACCACTGTGTACAAACTCAACTCCAAATGCTTCAAAGACCACAACATAAAACCAAACACACTGAATGCACTAGAAAACAAAGTGAGAAATAGCCTTGAAATTAGAGGCACAGGAAAAGACTTCCTGAACTGAACACCATTAGCATAGATGCTAAGGTCAACAAAAATTAAGAAATGGGAATTCATGAAATTGAAAAAGTCTGAACAGCGAAGGATGCCATCACTCAGACAAAGCAGCAGCCTATAGAATGGGCAAAGTTTTTAATCAACTACGCATCAGATTCTGGGCTAAAATCCAAAATATGTAAAGATCTCCCCCCAAAACCTAGGTATCAAGAGAAAATAACCCAATTAAAAATGGGATACAGGTCTAAACAGAGAATTCTCAGAAGAGGAAAGTCAAATGGTTGAAAAACACTTGAAGAAATGTTCAACATCCTTGATCATCAGGGAAATGCAAATAGATCATGCTATTGAGGATGTAACGAGGACACTCATCCATTGCTGGTGGGGTGCAAACTTGTATAGCTACTATAAAAATCAGTGTGATGATTCCTTAGGGAGATGGGAATTGATTTACCTCAAAATCCATCTATACCTCTTGGGCATATACCCTAGGCAGGGGGTGGGGGTGGTGGAAGGATGCTTTATCCTACCACAGAGATAATGTTCAACCATGTTCATTGTGTCTCTGTTCATAGTAGGCAGAAATTGGAAATAAACTGGATGTCTGTCAACAAATGAACAGAAAAAGCAAATGTGGTATATTTACACAAGGGAGTATTACTCAGCTGTTAATAAATGGAAGTCATGAAATTTGCAGGTAAATGGATGGGATTAGAAAAAAAAATATCCTGAGTGAGGTATCCCAGATCCAGAAAGATAAATATGGTATGTATTTGCTTATATGTAGATGTTCTTAAGTCAATGATACAAAAGTTACATTGCATAGAACCGCAGAGGTCAGGCAAAGAGTATGGGACTGGGTCAGGAGAAAGAGAGATCTCATATGGAAGGTGAAATAGAATAGACAGTTTTAGGTGGGTGGGGTGGTGGCTGGTACAGGTGGATCAAGTGGGGAGATGGAGGAAAGAAGGGAATGAGGGAGAGACAGTTGAAATCAAGGGCCATTTGAGGGGTAGTATGGAAACCTAATGCAGTAGAAGCTTTATAAAATATGTACATATATAAAGGCAAGCTAAATGAAATCACCAAATAACAGGGCAGGCAGAGCCCCAACTGGCCATCTCTTGTCACCAAATGAAGCCTCCAATACCAGGATTGGGTTACATCTAATGGAGTTGTTGGCCAAAGAGGTCCCAAAGGAATCCCCAAACAACCCAGGCTGTTGTCAAAGTATATTGGATGCTCTCCACAAACTGACAGTAGAACTTACTGCAGAAGACAACACCTACACAACTCATTGATCAGGGCGATGTTGAATTGGTGCCTCCATGGAGGCTTCACCCTCATGTTTCAGTGTCTTTGGTACAGGAAGAGCTCTGCATGCTACCAAAGAGGAAACATACACACCAACCCAGCCACAAAACCCTCTGGATTACAATAGGTGTCCTGTCTCCTGGAGATACGCTAGTGCAATGGTGGCACAAAGCCTGTGGGAGTAACCATCTTATATGTGATTAGATCTAAGGCCCACTCCACTAGATGGAACCCATACTGCATACTGCTTGGGTAATTAAGAACCTGAGACTAGGTAGCCTAGGGGCACAGAGTAAAGCTGTTGCTCTACTAAAATAATACAGCAATAAAATAACTCCTAATGATATTCTGCTATGCTCAGAGCTCAGTGCCTTGCTCAGCCATCATCAGAGAAGCCATCTGCAGTGGATGGGAACAAATACAGAGAGACACATACATAGCCAGACATTATGCAGAGAATAAGAGACCTTGGAACATTAAGCCCTAAACAGTATGTCTCATCAAATCCCTCCCCTCAGGGCTCAGAGAACTCCACAGAAGAGGAGGCAGAAAGAATGTAAAAGTCAGAGAGGATGGAGGACACCAAGTAAATAAAGTCTCTATATCAACAAGATGAATACTCATGTGAACTCATAGAGACTGCGAGGCATCCTGCACAGGGCTGCACAGGGCTGCTCCAGATGGGTCCTAGAGTTGAAAGGAGAAGTGGACACGTGCCTCTGTCCCTAATGCAGAAGCTATCTCCAATTGATAACTACTTGCAAATAAGAAATTAGTTTCCCAGAGACTTCCCCAGGGAGTCTCACTGGAGAAATAAACTACTCTTAAGGGTAGGCAGCGTGCCCAGAAGTAGATGGTAGACAGAAAACAAACAGTATCTTCAGGCGTTCCTAGCAATGTCATGCCAGGGCATTTCCTTTCTAAAAATTTTTATATTATTATTTTTTATTTATATATTCTTTTTTCTTTCTTTTTTTTTTGATCCCACAGTTCATTTGCGTATATATTATTGCTTCCAGTTTAGTGTTGTTATGGGAATATTTTTAAGTGTATAAATGAATGAGTCTCTGCTTCTTGTGCCTTCTCTAGGGTTCCTTTCCTTTCCTTCCTTCCTTCCTTCCTTCCTTCCTTCCTTCCTTCCTCACTCCCTCCATCCCTTCACCCCTCCCTTTCTCTCTCTTTCTCTCTTTCTCTTTCTTTCTTTCTTTCTTTCTTTCTTTCTTTCTTTCTTTCTTTCTGTTTTGTTCTATTTATTTCAATGCATTAGGTTTTGTTTTATCTTATTATATTTTATTACCATTCCTTAGAAGCTAGTTTGTTTTCTAATGAGACACAGAAGGGGGTGGATCCAGAAGGGAGGGAATGTGGAGAGGAATCCAGGAAAGTAGAGGGAAGAGAAAGCATAATCAGGATATATTATGAGAGAAAAATATTTATTTTCAGTAAAAGGGGGAAAAGCATTATTTCAGATTCAGGTGTGGAGTTCACTAGGAGAGAGGGAGCCAGTATGAATGTGTTTCTAAGTTCAATCTGCAAGCTAAAACATTTTTCTATAAATAAAATAAAGAATTAGATTTCGCAAAAAAGAAAGAAAGAAAGAAAGAAAGGAAGGAAGGAAGGAAGGAAGGAAGGAAGAAAAGGAAAGAAAAGAAAATTTTTGTGCAGGGCAAAAGACAGGGCTCTGTTTTTCTGCACCCTTACTGGAAATCAGGTTCCTGTACCTGCATGGGTTTATATCCGGCTCTTGTATTTTCGCTGCCAATCCATGTATCTGTTTTTGTGCCAGTGCCACACAGTTTTTATTGCTATTTGCTTTGTAGTATAAAATGAAATTAGGAATGCTGTTGCTCCTAGAATTATTATTTTTGCTCAAGATTGCTTTAGTTGTCCTGGGTCTTTTGTGCTTTTATATGGCTTTAAAGATTATTTTTCTGTTTCTATGAAGAATGACATTATAATTTCAGGAAGGCTTAACTGAGTTTGTGAATTGCTTTTGGTAAGATGGCCATTTTTATAATATTAATTTTACAATCCACAAATAGGGGAGGTCTTTGAAATCTCCTTATATCTTCCTCTATTCCCCCCCCCTTCAGTGCCAAATGGCACTGAAGGGGGGGGAATCCAAACCAATTCTAACACAACACAATTCAAAGACACACTAATTTGATTCGTATGTGCTAAGGAATGATGGTGGTAGGCAAATATTAAAAGCCTTTGTTTTCTGTAATTAAACTATTGTGTTTCCCTAGGAGCAGGAAACTGTGCCTATTCAGTAAAACCACCCAGTTTATGGCATACAGTTGTCTTGAGCTGAGATGAGGAGTTTCAGGCAGAACTGTTTGGCACTGTATTGGTACCACGGATACACTGTGCAGTGTGTGCACATTACATGATCAGAATGAAGTGAAATGGTGTGATATAACACTTGGTTGTGTGCTGCCAGAAACACTCCAGATTCATTATCTGCTTGGCTTTGAATTAAGTCTTTATCATTGCATACCCAGAAACTTTTTAATTCCTGTCATCTTTGGGGGAGTGACTCTCACATTCAGTGTGTGATCTCATGGGGGTCACAAACAATGGTTTAAGACGGGCTCTATGGCCAGAAGATGCTAAAAGATGCTATGTAGACCGTTGTCAAAGAAAAGGCATGAATAGTCTTCAGGGATACAATTTACCTGCCAGTTAAGGTATGCTCACTGGTGCGATAGTGGCATAATTATTACCAGAACAACCAAGAACTTTCTTCTAGGATTTAAGACCTACACTGTAAGAGAGGGCTTCATGTTTGGCACTGTAAACCTGGTCAGAAGCCTACGCCTGGAATAGTCATAGTTACTATGGGGAAGCTATTGCTTTTGTGTTGGCCAAGGCGACATGCCATGCCTATCAAGTTACTTTCTAAATATTTATGTTTAGAATTTATGCACATAGATTAGTTCTACTCTCAGCTTTGGTCAGAGAAGCTTCTTTTTTGCAACGGGCTACAGAAACTGAAGAGAACCGCAACTTGTCAATGGTCTAAGAATAAGTTAATTGTTAAAGGCTCAGTCCTAAATGGATAATCTCTACCATGTCTTTGAGGTGCAGGCAACATGAAAAAGAGGGAAAAAAGAAAGAGCTGGAGAAAGGGGAAGAAAGCTTTGGAAGACTGTCTTTCTGCAGAACATCATCATTGCAATCATGAACTCACAACAGCTGGGATCACCTGGGATCACAAGATTGAGCTTTCCAAAAATTTCTTGTAGGTAGAGGAGGAGAATCACAACTCCCTCCCCCTTCACTGAAGATTATAGATAGTTAAGAAGTACTATGGGTTTGGGTCCTATGAAGCACCACTCCCTCCCTGAGGAGCTATTAGCAATTAATTGATACTGGAGGAGGAGGAGGAGGAGGAGGAGGAGGAGGAGGAGGAGGAGGAGGAGGAGGAGGAGGAAGAGGAGGAGGAAGAGGAGGAGGAAGAGGAGGAGGAAGAGGAGGAGGAAGAGGAGGAGGAAGAGGAGGAGGAAGAGGAGGAGGAAGAGGAGGAGGAGGAGACAACATCATTTTCTTCAGTGGTGTAGCCACTGGGGAGTATCCCAACCCCCTACAACTAACTTCTTATTCACACTTATGTTAGCACCCTAATTAACTCATTAGGTCACACAGAGAGATACACACATACAAAGACATGAAAGTAAAAAGGGTTGGGAAGAGGAAGGGGAATTACAGGAATGAAAAAGAGACGAGTATACGTGCACAAAATGTCCTAACAAAACCCATCATAACATTAATACATGTAGTAGAGGGCAGAGTGCTTGCTCTCAAGGCAGTGTTAAAATGGGTGAAGTTAGCTTCTGGTGACTTTTCTCTAGCCCTCCACCAACCTCACAGGGGTTCTAGTGTCCCGAATAGTGTCCATCAGCTGTGTGCTCCCTAACAGGATTTTCAGACAAAACCAAAACTCTCAAGCTTTGGGCCATTCCTGGATATCCATCTGGCTTGTGTTTCCTTAGACTCCTTCCCTTTATCGGGGCTGGGGTATACAAAGAATTTAAGCTATGTGAGAAATCTTGTCTTTTCCCCGTTTCCACATCTGCAGCAGCACAAGCAGTTCCCACAGCATCGCCAGGTGTGGCCTCGGGGCCTCACGGGATGGATCTGCAGCAGCCCTGTGACTGTCAGTGCTGGTTGCTAAGTTGAACTCCACTTGCAATCTTGGATGAATGATAGACCGTAGAACCTTTTTCAGTTATTCTTATTTACAAGGTTTGCCTTTCAACAATGTTTTCATTACTCCATTACCCCAAAAGGGGAATCTGGAAATTTCCAATGCTTTGGCAATTCCAGTAGGAGAGAGATGTGGGGTGAGAGACTTTTTTCCACTGCTTCTCAAATTACATCCATAACTCACTGCCTGTTTCACCCACACGTTTGCTAAGAAGTCACGTACAACTCCACTATCAGCTCGTTTCCATTAAGCACCTGCTGTGTGTGTGGTAATAGACTAGGTGTTTGGTGTTTCTTCTGTGATTGGGTTGACTTGTAATCACCATGTAAAGAATGTGTTCCTCCTTCCTCTCACTCCTCTCCCCTGCTCCCCCTTTCTTGTCTTAGTTCAAATTCTGTGTGTTTATTGAGGGCAGAATACTTGATGCCGGGCACTTTACAGACAAGAAAAGTTTCATTTAGTCCATAATTTCAGATGTTGATAGTCTAAAACCCGGATAGCTGAGTCTGTTTGGCCCCTGGCGGGAGTTGCCCTGGCTACTGAAACACTGTGGAGAAGGGAGAAAGGAATCAGTTGTGTGTAGCAGATGACCTTGCAAGTGTCGTGGCCTCACTCTGAGACAACCAACTCTCACGAGAGCCCATCGGAGTTCCATGGGAACCACACTATTCTCTCCAACAATACAAATCAAAGTCGCAGAGAGCTCATCTCCCACCCCAGTCAGGATGGCTATTCTCAGACCAGCAAAGGACCAAGAGCACGAGCAGAGAACAGAGAATTCAAAGACTGCCAATGGGGATCTAAATGACCACAGCTCAACACAGACTAGTTTGAGCATGCCTCAAAGGATGAAAAATGTACCTTATTGTGTGGGCCACTGTCCATCTTCTGTGGATGTGCCCAAAGAAAGTGGAGATGCCTGCCCGTGTTTGCTGCGGCACCATCCACAACAGCCAAGACGTGGGAGAACTCTACACGACGACTAGATATCATGAACGGATAAAGAACATGTGATTACCCACACATAGTCACACACCCACGCACGGTAGAGCATCATTCAGTCTGTCATTGGGGACAAAAGTGTTTGGATTCAGGGACTCTTACACTAGGTGAAATAAGCAGACACGGAAAGGCATGGTCTCTCCTATATTTAGAAGCTAAGTAGATTGGTGTTAAAGTAGAACAGTAGGTGCTAGGGGCTCAGAAGATGGGGCAGGGTGGCAGGGTAGTGAAGGTGGGACAGAGAGAGGTTGGATGCTGGGTACAACTAGACAGGAAGAATGCCCCAGCCGGGAGACTACAGTTCATAATGCCTGACTGTACATTTTAAGAAGTGGAAGAGAACTCTGAGACTACTAATACAAAAAGATTATGAGGAGACAGAGGTGCTAATTGCCCCCAGCTTGGTGTGCATTGTGTGAGTGCATTCCAAAGAAGTACAATTATCATATTTACGGGAACTATTGCTTCTACGGGTGATGTCCCTAGTAACCTCCTGACATCCATCCTCCCATTTCAGTTTAGAGCAGGACATGAAATAGAAGAGAAATTCTACCGTTGAAATTCTGCCTGAAAGACCCCACCACCTCCCAGCATCGTCACATCAGGCACCAAGTTCCCAAACGCGAAGCTTCTGGGGGCCCACTCAAGTGATAGCACTCTCACGTCCCCCTTTCCAAAGGAGCCGCCTTCCCAGAGGAAGCTTCCTGCCCCATTGTCTGGGCCCCCCGGGCTGTTTTGGCTGTAGCCATTCTTATCCTTGCCGGTCTCCAACGGTGCTGAATGAGAGAGCAGGTCGCCATAGGAGCGGCCCCCACTTCCTCCTTGCCTACTTCCCCTAAGCTGCATCCTAACAGGGCTTCAAACTCCAAACTGCAGGGAGCCTGCAGTCCTGCAAGGTCCACCAGGTTTTTCCTGTCAGGGCCTTCTGTAGAGCTGTTCACAGAAATGCTGCCGGAGGTCAAGAAGCAGGATGGGTCATTTGCCTATAGTTAATTTTTTTGAGGGGAAGGGACCTCAATGGTAGAATTCCTCTTCTATGTCATGTCCTGCTCTAGACTGAAATGGGCAGGTTTATCTATCCGCTCCTATGAAATGTGTCTAATTACGTGACTGTGACTGTCACAGCTATCAGAGAAATAGCCTCTGAGACTCCAGACTTAGGTCTCTAGGAGACAGCCACATACATGGCTCCTTCCGGCAGTGGGAATGGAGATGGAGAGGCCTAGCTAGGTGAGCAGGGGAACATTCTGGCAGTGGTGTCTGAAGCTACGGGGTTTTGGTGCCCACTGTGCTGGCTGTGGGCACAGTGTGACGGCTTGCAAACGTATGATTAGTTAATGAAAACTTGAATTTTGCAGAAGGCAGCCAAATCTGTGGGAGAGTCGCAGCTGCTGCTTTGAGCAGATGCCCCAGGAAAGCCCCAAACTTGCAGGATCCGCATATTTTCCACACTCCTTTCTGGGCGGCCAGCACCAAGCAGTCATTACAGGACTTTCCTGGAGGCACCAGGAAGCCAGGGATGGTGATTTGTTTAGATTTGTCCGAATAGTTGTGGCCTGCCAAAGCACACACACAGCTGCAGCCAGTGCCTTCTGCACGCCGCTCAGCCCCTGCCATGCACTTTATCAGCTGCATCTCTGCTCCGCCCTGGACGTCTTGGGAAATCATCATAACTTCGAGGAGGAGCGTCGGCTCGGCGGAGTCTGCTACTTTTTCCGCCACATTGCTGCATTTGCTCAACTGTATCATTAGCTCGGAGGTGATAAGCCACCGCCGCTCCATCCTTTTTCTGACGTTGGCGGTTGTCTGCTGACTCCCTGCGGGAGAACAATGGGCTGTGTGTGCCATTCTCCCCCATGGTGGTACGAGGGAGGGGAAATTCAATTTTATATGGACTGGGAATTGAGCATGATGGGAATTCTGTGGGCAGTCTGGCTTTGCCTGTCAGGAATTCCTGTGGATAAAAGGAGAACGCTTCCCCACTGAATCAGTGTGTGTGTGTGTGTGTGTGTGCGCGCGCACATGGACACATGCACCTAGAGGTCAGGGAAAATCTAGGCCCTTTTTTGTTTCGTCATTCCTGTTCTTGTCAGCCTCTTATTAGCATTTATAAGGAGGCCATAAAGTTAGCAGAGAATAGAGACTGTAACTTAGAGTAGAGGAATGAGCTTTGTTGGGTTTCCGTTGTCTGACCTACAACTTGGCCTAAATAGAATCGTTGAATCATACCATAAAGTGGAAACTTGAAAATAATCTCCAATCTTCTCATTTTGTGGATAAGGAAATTCAGGTGTGGAGAGATGACTCCCCTTCTTAAAGATGCAGGTCAGGGGCAATGGTCTCCAGGTGTGCCAGGTGCCAGGTGTGTGTACCCAGGTGGGCCAGGTACCATGTAATCTCGATGCAAACAACAGAAGCCAACACTGGAAAATTCTCCTGGAAATGTATTGCAATTACTATATGTATCACGTAAAATTTCAGAGGTGCCAAACTGTGTGAAGGGCTAGATCTGGAAATAAGTTGGGAAGAAGACCTTTCTAGAAGGTTAGAGGGGCAGTGTGAGGAGGTCCTGGTAGTAGGGCAGTCTGTCAGAGTAGGAAAAGGCACCAGCGATCTCCATCTCCGTGTACTTCTGCCGACTGCTGATGCAGTCCTAGAGCTGAGCACACACTACTCAGCCCTGCTGTGTACCCATCGCAGTGCCCCAGAAGTCAGTGCAGGCGGTCCCTGTCTGAGAGAGCACCACCGTGCTCCTGACCTGAAGCACTCTGGCCCTGGAATATGACTGGCTCAGGGCAGAGCAGGTTGGCATAATCCTTATTCAGCTCCTCAGTGAGGGACAGGAGGTGAGGTATAAATACGCAAGCCTCTGCTCATTTAGCACAGAGGTCTGCCTGACAAATATCCCAGGACAGTCACAGGGTCCAAAGGACACTGAGCATAGATCAGTCACGTGCTCATTCGTCTACGCCGGCTCCCCTCAGTTCTTCTGCTTTCACACCACTTCCTGGGCTCACTGCTTGCGACGGTCAATCTTGAAACCATGAACTCAGTTGCCCCCCTTCTCCAAGTTGCTTTTTTCATAGCAAGGAGAAAATTAACTCATACATCTGCCAAATATAACATACTCAAATGTTTTAGTGTCTCCTTTTGAAAACCTAAGTTAAGAAAAGTCTCCTGCTCTAACCCGGACTAGGTCAGAGAGCATACTGTGATAATCTTGAAATTGTATCCAATGTGGGAAGGAAATGATCCCCCCCAGGGGGTGTGGATTTGGTGCCTCTAAGAAGGTTCTTTTAGGGGGAAGTCCAAACACAAGTCTTACCAACCTCCATACATTAGCTGTGGGGTGTCTGCTGTGTTCATCCTAGAGCCTTTTGTTTCTTCAAAAACCCTGTGAAGTTGTTGCTTCCACCATCCCCACTCGGGGCAAAGGCTGCTCCTTATTATTTAACAGCAGCCATGATTCCTTTGTTCCTGAGTTAGCCATGAACCATGCTGAGGTCATCCAGGCGCAAGGCGGCCCCATTGAAGATGCTCCCTAGCCTCCTTCCCGATTGAATGTGGAAGAGAGTTAAGCTATAGTTAGAGGGGCGATGGGAGGGGGGAGGGGGGGAGGGCGAGGAGGGAAAGGGGAGGACGTGTAAAGCAAGTCCAGAAATTGCTTCTCCCTTGCTTACCGCTCTCTGTCTGACTCAACCTGCTCGAAGTTCGTGTAATTAGAATATCTATAATCCTTCATTGGCCCATCAACGGCTGCCTGCTCAACTCTATTTTTACATAATAAGCAACTCACCCCTTGTCTTAGTTACTTTTCTGTTGCTGTGATGAAACCACATGATCAAGACAACTTAGAAAAGAAAGCTTTAATTGGGTTTAGGGTTGCAGAAGAGTAAAGGTTATGATTGCTGGATGTAGCAAGAGCTCACGTCTTGATCCACAACCACCGGGCAGACAGAAAGAGATAGAGATAGAGATAGATAGATAGATAGATAGATAGATAGATAGATAGATAGAGAGATGCTATTCTTAGGAGTCTTTTAAAACCTCAAAGCCCTGACCGGGTGGTGGTAGCACAAGTCTTTAATCCCAGCACTTGGGGAGGCAGGTGTATTTCTGAGTTCAAGGCCAGCCTGGTCTACAGAATGAGTTCCAGGACAGCCAGGGCTACACAGAGAAACCATGTCTTGGAAAACAAAACAAAATAAAAAAACAAAACAAACAAACAAACAAACAAACAAACAAACAAAAAACAACTCAAAGCCCACCCCAGTGACACACCTCTCCAGGAAGGCCACACCTCCAAACAGTTACACCAGGACCAAACATTTAAACATACCAGCCAATGGGGAGGGGCATTCTCATTCAAACAACAAAAACTAGAATCAGGACAGTAAGTGACTTCTACTCTGTGGGCCTTTTATCAGTCTAAGGTGCTTCTCCTACCCAAGAACCAGTATTATGGACCTCATCGTCTTCATTCCTTTTGTTTTAAGAGAATTTAATCCCCACTCGGGCTTTGAGCATGGGACAGGAGGCTAGGGATGGTCTAAGAGGGAGAGTTTACTAAAGGTGAGTGACACCCTGTGGTCGCCAGTCAGATAAATGCTTGCATGGCCACTGTCCGGCTTGATTACTGATCCCAGGCTTGGGATTGAAAGTCTGAAGGAGGAGGCCTGGCAGAGCTGAGGAGATGTGGGCGCCTGCAGGAGACCGCAGCTGCGTTGGGGCTCCATCTACCCTTGTCCTTGATTCGCTGGTGGGGGAGTAACAATGTGCAAGGGCTGCGATAGTGGTCTCTTCCCCGCCCCCACTCCTGAGCACAGGCCGGAGATACCTTTTAAATACTGTGCAGAAGGTTTTCTGAGGCCCTTGCAAACCCTGAACTGCCCAGGAAAATTCAGCTCCAGTTTCACCGAATTAATATGACACAAATAAGCGCCATAAACTTGTTTAGCTTATCCAGTTATATTTCTATAAGGCCAGTTTTATTTTTAAAGATAGTGTATTACTACCTAAAAAGTATCTCATGATGCCCATAGCTATTCAGGATGTACTCTTTTTTTTTTTTTATTTTTTATTTTACTTTCTATCATCAGGACGTCTATCCACAGTGCTGTGTATGTGTAGATTTGTCCCCGAGGGTTGCTCAGTGACATCCCTCCATGGGAAGGTGATGTGGTTTATTCAGGTGCTGTCTTGATGGGCATCTATCTGGGTTCGTTCCAGGCGTCACTGCTGAGAGTAGTGTTTCTCCAAGTATTCCTGCAGGTGTCCCCAGGTGTACCAGGGCAAAAGTCTCGCATAACGTGACAGCCGCTAAGTTAGGGAGTGCTGTTCCGAACGGCTATCTCCAGCTGTCTACGGCCGCGCATAGAGAGCGCCCAGTCCTCTATCCGTTTCGGCTTGTTTTCTTTCTCTCTTAGAAGCCCTGCATTTGGGCCACGGGCACGTTTGTCAGTTTTTAAAATAGTACTCCTTAGTTTAAGAAATCCTATTCTATTACAAAGTCTAAAAGATATCTGAGTTTTGCGGAAAGTTTTCAAGTTTTATTTTTATTTTTTAATTTTTTTTTCGTCATTGAGCCTTCCAATGCATCTGGAAAGGATTTTGGTGTATGGTGTGACTCGGGGATCCAGTTTCATATTTTTCTGTGTGGATAACCTTTTCTACCCAGCTGTATTTATTTTCCCACTGATCTGGAAGGCCGTGTCTGTCACACACCACGGTTCCATCACGTGAGGGTCTGTTTTGAGCTTCCTATTCTAGGCCATGGTCTGTTTGCCTGTCTCCATGCCAGTACCATCCTGTCTTAATTACTGCCGTTTCACAAAAAAGCATGTTTTCTGGTTGAGTGAGTCTTCCCTCGACGCTCATCCTGGCTAAGTTTTTCCCTTTCACTCTTTTAAATGAATTTTAGAATCAGCTTCACTGAGTTCCATGAAAACATTAGCATTTGATGGAAACCTTAGAGACGCCAACGGATGTGTACCAGGCTCTCATCTTCTTGTTGGTGCTGTGCTGAGGGTCCTGCTATTGCCGATTAATATAGTGCTGTCCTTATCTCTGGAGAGGGCAGGAATGTATTCTTATAGTTCTTGATATCACTCTCGGCCACACCATCTTCTGTTCAACCTCACTTTCCGATTGTTTATCCCAAGTACACAGAAATGCAACCAACTTCTGACTTTTTTATTTGTTATAATTTGCTCAGAGATCCTTTTTGCTTTGCTGAGCAAAATGATGTCATCTGAAAAAATAATGGCGATTGGATTTCTTCCTTGCCTTTCCTTTTTTTCTTTTAAATCAATTACTTGTTTTTTTTAATTTTTTATTCGATATATTAATTTACATTTCATATGATGTCTCCCTTTCCAGGCTCCCCTCTTCCCACAAGTCCCATAACTCCCCTTCCCTCTCCCTGTTCCCCCATTCACCCCTTCCCTCTTCCCTGTTCTGGTATTTCCCTACATTGCTGCATTAAGCCTTTCCAGAGTCAGCGGCCCTTCCTTCCTTCTTCTTGGACATCATTTGATATGTGGATTGTGTCTTAGGTATTCCAGTCTTCTAGGCTAATATCTGCTTATCAGTGAGTGCATACCTTGAGTGTTCTTTTGAGATTGGGTTACCTCACTTAGGATGATGTTCTCCAGCTCCATCCATTTGTCTAAGAAGTTCATGAATTTATTGTTTCTAATGGCTGAATAGCACTCCATTGTGTATATATACCATATTTTTTTGTATCCATTCCTCCATTGAGGGTCATCTGGGTTCTTTCCAACTTCTGGCTATTATAAATAGGGCTGCTCTGAACATAGTGGACCATGTATCCTTATTACATGCTGGGGAATCCTCTGGGTATATGTACAGGAGAGGTATAGCAGGGTCCTCCGGAAGTGTCGTGCCCAGTTTTCTGAGGAACCGCCAGACTGATTTCCAGAGTGGTTGTACCAACTTGCAATCCCACCAGCAGTGGAGGAGTGTTCCCCTTTCTCCACATCCTCGCCAACACCTGCTGTCTCCTGAGTTTTTAATCTTAGCCATTCTGACTGGTGTGAGGTGGAATCTCAGGGTTGTTTTGATTTGGGTTTCCCTAATGACTAATGATGTTGAACATTTCTTAAGGTGCTTCTCAGCCATTCGAAGTTTGTTAGGTGAAAATTCTTTGTTTAGCTCTGTACCCCATTTTTAATAGGGTTATTTGGTTTTCTGGGGTCTAACTTCTTGAGTTCTTTGTATATATTGGATATTAGCCCTCTGTTGGATGTAGGGTTGGTGATGATCTTTTCCCAATTTGTTGGTTGCCATTTTGCCCTTTTGACAGTGTCCTTTACCTTACAGAAACTTTGTAATTTTATGAGGTCCCATTTGTCAACTCTTGATGTTAGAGCATAAGCTATTGGTGTTCTGCTCAGGAACTTTTCCCCTGTGCCCATGTCCTCCAGGGTCTTCCCCAGTTTCTTTTCTGTTAGTTTCAGTGTGTCTTGTTTTATGTGGAGGTCCTTGATCCACTTGGAGTTGAGCTTAGTACAAGGAGATGAGAATAGATCAATGCACATTCTTCTGCAGTTATTTGTTACTAGATAAGACAACGGGTTTTGTTCGGACGTTGACACAGATGCACATCGTCACTGTGCCGTGTCCATATTCACACCCTCACTCCGTCCCTTACTCCTTCCTAGTACCTGCCACCCTTTCCCCTTTTTGTTTTGGTTCCGGACATTAATACCATGCCAAACAGAAATAAGAGCAAGCCACTGTGAGTTATTTGAACATTTTCCCAGTTAGGATTACATTCTCAGGCTGTTGCTTTATAGATATTCTTTTGGTTTTTCGAGACAGGGTTTCTCTGTGTAGCCCTGGCTGTCCTGGAACTCACTCTGTAGACCAGGCTGGCCTCGAACTCTAGATATTCTTTATCAAGATAAAGATATTTGCTCTGGCTTGGGAGGCTCTGGGAGATGCCTCAAAGAGTAAGAGTACTTGCTGTTTAAGCAAGAGGACTTGAGTTTGAATTTCCAGCACCCACATAAAGCCTGGTCTTGGCCACGTGTGCCTGTAACTCCAGTGCTGTGAGGCAGAGGCAGGTAGGTCCCCGGAGCTCACTGCCCAGTCAGTCTAGCCAGAATGATGAGATTCAGGCTCAGTGAGCCTCGCAAAACAAGTTGGGAGCCGGATGTAGCGCTGTACGCCTTTAATCCCAACATTTGAGAGGCAGAGGCAGACAGAGATCTCTGTGAGCTCCAGGACCACTGGAGCTACATAGTGGGACCCCACTCACTGTCCCCAAAGATTGAAGAGCAATCGAAGAGACATCTGATATTCTCCTTCTGTCTCTGTATATGTACACCAGGGCATGCACACCCACATATATATGTGTGCATATACTACATGAGAAACACATGTGCACACTCTATATGCACACCTCCCCTACACAAAGATATTTCCTTTAGCTATAATTTCCTGAGTTTAACTCCTAAAAAAATTATTGTGGATACACACACACACACACACACACACACACACACACACATATATGTATATGTGTGTGAGGTGTGCATGCGTATGCAAAATATATGTTTGTACATGTCTGCAAAGCAGATTTGCCTTAACATTTTTTTAAAATTTTTAACTTTTTATCTTACATGTATGGGCGTTTTCACTGTTTGGACGTCAGTGCATCACTTCCATGCTTAGTGCCAGTGGAAGCCAGAAGCGGGTGTTGGATGCCCTGGATCTGGACTACAGACCCTTATGGGCTGCCATGCCATTCTAGAAATTGCACTGGTCCTCTGGAAGTCCATTGAGCCATCTCTCCAGGCCCACATTTACCCTTTGACCCTTCTAAAGTCAGGATTCAGTGGCAGTGACTCCACAACAGTGCCATCATCACCATTTCCAAAACTTCTCAGTACTTCCCTCCCTCCCCTCTGGGCCTTGGTAATTAAATTCACTCTCCATTTTTACATTGACTAATCAAATATTTTCATATATATATGGAGGCACATAGCACAGTTTTGTTACTGAATCATTTCACGGGACATAAAATTTCCAAACTTCTTCCATATAGTATGAACTAAAATTTCATTTCATTTCGTTATTTAATTTTATTCTTTTTTGTTGCTGATTAATATTATTGCTGCTTGTATATGCGACATGGTTAGTTTACATGCCACTTTGGATGAAGCCCCAGCTGCTTCTGCCTTTGATTATTGATATAGTTCTACACTGAGTTTTTGAATCATGAGTTTATGTGCCTTTTTTTTTTCATTTACAGAATGGTCGTGTGTCTGAATCTTCTTTTAATCTGGTACTGTGCAATCAACTTCTTAGGTTATGTAGGGTCTCAATTGTGTGATTTCTCATATATGATTTAGAGGGAGCTACTGGAGGTACCCCATTAAACTAGTATGTAAATTAAGAGGGAGACAAGAAAGGCAGGGAACAGAGGACTCAACAAACCAGAGAGGATCACACTAGAGTCATGGTATAAGCCCTCTTCCTGGGCTGGAGGAACAGAGGCCAATCAGGACTAGATCAGGAGGACCCAGAAGAAAATTACCCAACAAGGTAAAACTGAGGGTTCCTCTCTGTTGCATCAAACAACGCAAGAGGAAGTGAATTTGTTTGCATGAGCGGCAGCAATATGGAAAACGAAAGGGTAACATAAGAAGATTAGTTTGTGTGAGTAGGTGGATATGTAGGATATATGCTGCATTTGTGGTGGCCGGAGATCTATATTGAGTATACCTTCTAAAGTTCCTCACCTTGTTCCTTGACACAGGATCTCACTGGACCTGGCTGGGGATCTCCCAGGATCCTCCTGCCTTTGCCTCTCAGAGCAGGAATCTCACTGGGACATGTATGTGAGCACTGGGGACCTGAACTCAGGTCCTTACGCTCACCCAGCAAGTCTTCTCACGCACTGAGCCGTTCCCTGGCTCTTACAGCTATTAGCTACAGACAAAAGAGAAGTGTCCAGACAAGGAAACAGAGCCCATGTTCCTTTGTGAATAACTCCCCAGTTTGTCATAGATGCAAGCACAGATATTAGTCAACCTAAAATTTTTATGTAGTCTTGCAAAGCTGGGAGTAGGAAGGAAGAGTGGACATAAAAGGATGAGGCAGGGGTGTTCGGCAGGATGGAGTTAAATCCTCACGGTGTGCCCTGGTGGAAGTCCACGGGTAATAGAAGCAGCTGAACCAGGATTGAAATACATGTGCTATCTACTGATACGAACATAAACATTAAATATCCAGTAGCAGGAGCTGAGATTAGCTGCCCTTGGGGGGAGAATATATATATATATATATATATATATATATATATATATATGTGTGTGTGTGTGTGTGTGTGTGTGTGTGTGTGTGTGTGTATTTATATTTATATTTATATATACACACACATATACACATATACATATATATATATATATATATATATACATGCATGGGAGCTGCTGTTTGTGGCAGTAACAAGTGTAAGAGCATTTGATCCTTTTAATTAGTTGCTTTTAAAAAAAGATGCATTTACTTTGTTGTTTATTTCAGTTGTGTGCAGGTATGTGTGCTTTGTGTGAAGCAAGGTTCGCTGCCCGTGTGTGCATTCTACAGAGGTCAGAAGAGCACGTCAGAGCCTCTGGATCTGGGGTTACAGGTGTTTGTGAGTCTGCCGGATCGTGGATGCTAGGAACAGGTCCTCTGGAAGAGCAGGAAGGAATCTTAACCGCTGAGCCAGTGCTCCTGCACCAAGCAGCTCCTATTTATGTTCAACAAAACTCAACTACAAAGATAATTGAAACACCCATATATCTAATTACCCAAAGCCTTCTAGAACATACCTGAAGTCCACCCACTTCTTCTGCTTACTTTGCTTATATGACACTCTCTTTTGTCTCTTTCAGAGGAAAGCCTAAAGGTCTATTGGAATGATCTGCTTTAAATGAAGAGGAAAAAAAATTAGATTTTATTCCATAGGAGAAACATGCGCACAGACCGGCACCTCCTCAACCTCCTGCCCTCAGACCTGCCATGCGCCCTTCCTCCCTCCTTTCCAACTTCCTGATTCTATGGAAGGTGCTCCACCCCTGCTTCAGCACCCTTGTATGTCTCCTGGGATAGTTCACCTTCTTGGTCACTTCTGTTCACCCTCTACTGAGCCAGGTGTGTGAACATTCCAATGTGTGGTTGTCTGTTACGTTAAAAAGCTCTTCCTTGACCCTACAGCTCTTTCCAGCAAATGGCTGCACTCCTTATCTGTTTCTTTATCTTTCCAATATTGATTGAGTGCCTATGAGGGACAGTTACTGTTTGGGTTTGGGGTTCAGCTCCT
This sequence comes from Apodemus agrarius, assembly GCA_964023405.1. Lineage (NCBI taxonomy): Eukaryota > Metazoa > Chordata > Mammalia > Rodentia > Muridae > Apodemus > Apodemus agrarius. The sequence goes on along the minus strand of OZ030014.1, from coordinate 63,284,897 downwards.
GCCCTCCTGGCACATATACTTGTGAGAGCTTAAGGTTTAGTTGAGAGAATCCATCAAACAATGCTTTCATAAGTTTGCTGCCTGTCTTTAGACCAAGAGGAGCCATGCTGTGTGCAAGGTTGGGACTGGTCCTCCAGGGGGTTGGACAGAGGTTAACCATGTGGGCATCTTTCACTGGGGACATGCCAGGTCAGCCAAGCCTGCATGTGTGAGAAGGAGTTGCAAAAGCAGTCTCCAGGCAAAGGGAGCAGAGGGTGAGGTCTCTGAGCTTGGAAGCGAAATTGAAAGAAGGACAGTCACCAGAGTATCTTGTGACAGTGCACGGTGAGATAAGGGCCCCTTTAAGACTAGGCAGGAACTTGGGGCTGAGCCCAAGATCTTGGAGGGTTGTCAACATTCATTGTATTAGTCTATATTTACTCCTCAACCCACTACACTGGGCCGCTGCCCCAGTTCTTTTTCTAGAAAGTTCTTTTTTTTTCTAGGCCACCAAAGTGCTCTATTGCTAAAGTCAAGGGACATTAAACAATGGGACCCATAATTTAATTCACTTAGTCCCAGGAGCTCTTCTAGACTCTGAGGAGATGTGTCCCAGGACCAGGTGACCTGGCCACTTCTTTTCTTGAGGTGTTTGCTCCCCTCCTCCACTTAATTCTGTTACTGCTCTGGTTGTCCTTTGACTCCTCTTCAGGCTTTTCTTCTGTTTGCCCACTAACCGCTGGTGTGCTCTCCTATCCTGCCTTCCCCGTGCTGTCTGCCTGCTGCACTGTTTAGCTTCTCCGAGTCTCTCAGCTCTGGATGCTCCCCCCTCTGTCATGAATGCTTTCCCTCCCTTATTCAATACCTCATGCCTTTACCTCTCACAACCTACAGGGTCCATTCACCTGTAAAGTCCACTAGGAAGTGGGCTGTCTCTGTAGATCTCTTAGCGAGGGTGATATCACCAGGTCGATTCTTAGCTACTGGGCCTCTAAAAGCACACAGGTATTCACAACTCCCAAACATGATTCCAGAGTCCACATTTCTCTCCTAAGCGCTGGAGGCACACGTTCCTCTACCAAAGACAAACACCCTTCAGTGCCACTTACAAACGAATATGTTCAGAATGAGTTTATCTTCCTCCTAACTGTGGCCCTCTCTGGAGTGTCCATATCTGTCAATCATGTAAGTATCCTGTTTGACCCAGACATCTCCGGGTCTCTCCTCTCCCTCAGTCCTCCTTTCCCTTCCTTTACAGGGACTATTTGCTCACTGAAGGAGTCACCGACTTTTTTTTTTATTGTCAACTAGGCTGCAAACTCTGTCACCACCATATCCTCTGCTCCCAGCCTGGCAATGAGTAATGGACAATAAATGCTTATTTATGGACTAGCTGGATGTGCTAGTATTCTTTAGGGTATGGGACTCATTTTCAGAAGTGAGCACGGGCGATGAATGTTGAAATCCTATATGTGGTCGCTCATTGTTTTTAGAACCCACTTGTGGCCTTTGATGGCTTTAAAGCCCTCGAGCACTAGCATTAATGGACGTGGTTGCTCCACATGGGCTCAGACCAAGACATGTGCAAACATGGAACCACATCAGAAGAGGGGGAAGACAGTGCCAACTGACAGGGGCAGCGACGGAAGGGCTGGTGAGCTGCCCGTGGTGGGGCTGACTCTGCTCCTGGTTAAAAAACGATGCTAACGTAACTGACTTTGGCCTCAGCCGGGACCACAATAATAGAGTCGGGGAGGTAGCAGGAAATGCCCACACCCTTTCAGAGAGATGCTCTCGAGGTGTGGTCTAGGTTTCCTGGTGGTCGGTGGGGCTGGCCTCCTCCAGGGACAATATATGAATGCTACACTCCTGTCGGTGGAGAGCGTTGGCGGTTACGTCTCCTGATTTCACGTGGTGTCTTGTTAAAGAGGGGCCATTCTTCTGAGCCCTCTGCTTTGCTGGAGACCACGAGCGGGGACCAGAAGGCGGCTTTTTGTTTTGTGTTTTGTTTGTCTTTTCGGCTGTGGGATGAAGTCTGAGAACGGCTGCTCTAGGGGGGACTCGGCCAACTGGAGAGGAGCTGGGCAATTGTCCCACGGGCTCTCTCCATCGCCTGCAATCACTCCCCACGGGCTGGCTACCGACCTTTAGTTCCCAGCTCCCTGGAGTGGAAATTGGAGGAGGAAAACTGGAATTACCCAGAAAGTGTGTTTTCGCCCCCCAAGGCTGCTGCGGTGCAGTCGCCATTAGGCCAGCGGGGAGCTGCTGCTGACGGGGGCGATGATGAGGGCAAATGAGAGCTCGCATCCATCTCAACGACCTTGGATTAGACTCTAATAGCAGGTGGCAGGATGCCTTCCCCCACCTCTTTCTGTTCTGGGACGTTTATTCATTCACTCAGTCAACAGTGGCTTTGAGCATCTATTAAGTGCTAGGCACATGACTGGCCCCCAAGAAGATGCTCCTGGGAAAAGTGGACTTGGATCTGGCCCCACTGAGCACACAGTCCAGTACATGAGCTTAGAGGCTCAACCAGGTGTCCAATTACTATTTGTGGCTTGTGCTATGGAGTGCCGATGGAGGTGATGTTCCTCTTAGAAAAGCAAAGAGGAGAGTAAGTGTACACACACACACACACACACACACACACACACACGTACATGCACACACATGCACACTCATGCACACACACTCATGCACACACACACTCACACACACACACACACACACACTCACACACACACACTCACACACACGGAGGTTCCACGGCAGAAAAAGAATTCGATATAGCTGAGAAAAAGCATCTGGGACCAATTGTACCAGGGAAAGATGATGCTGAAGGTAATGGTGGAGGCAGGAGGAGGTCAGGCAAAATACATCTGTCAAAGGTCGTTTACAGGGACTGGGGAGATGGCTCAGGGGACAGACAGAAGCAGAAGCATAGGAATTTCAGAATCCCCCCCCCCAAAAAAAAGCCAGGCTGGCATGGTGGATTGTCTGTGATCTCTGTGCTTGGGAGGTGGACATGGGCATCCCTGGGACACGCTGGGCTAGGCTGGCTGATTCTGCCAAGTTCAAAGTTCAGCTGGAGTCCTGGCCTCAATAAATAAAGTGGGGAGTAGTTGAGGAATATCCATGGCACAACCTTTGACCTCCACATGCATGTACATACTCTCATGAACATCTCCATGTACGTGTATAAGCAGAAAAGTGGAGGTGGACAACTGACAAAAGATTTTAAATAGATGATACCCTTTTTTGTTTTGTTTTTTGTTTTTTTTAACAAGATCACTGTGGGGCCTTTGTGAACAAATCTGGGCAAGCGTGGAAGCGTGGAGTCACGGAGGACATTTGCAACAAGAGGACCTGGAACGCACTGGACCACAGTAGGGGGGGGGAAAAGGCACACACAGCCACATATGGAGACATTCCATTTATAAGAAATGTCTATAATACTGAAATTTCTAGAGACAGAAAGTGGATTGACTGGGGGTTGCCTGTGGCTGGGAGGAAGGATCAGGAGAGCGCTTCATGGGTATCCGGTATCATTTTGGGGTGTTGAAAATGATCAGCTGGACAGTGGGGACGATGCCATTACAAATGTATTGTGTGCTGCTGACTTCTAACCTTTACCGTAGCTAAGATGTTGTATTATAGGTTACAGGAATTTTACCACACAAAAAAGTGTAAATAGATAGTGTCACCAAGGAGCCCTTCTGGAATCTATCGCCAAGCTTCTGTACTCTGAGAGTCAAGGATAGCATACACCTGTGTGGAGGAGAGGCTCATGGAGAGACCTGGCTAAGTACTTCACATTTTGAACACAGAGCTAAGAGTGCTTGGGGATGGATTGAGGGGAGAGGGTGTTGAGGAGAGAGACATAAAGGGTCATTTCCAAGAGTTTAGCCCAAACAACTGACTGAGCTGGAGGCTGGATAGGAGGGGGAGGGGTGGGGTGGAGAACAGGCGAGGGAGTATTTGTCTTGTATTTAGACTTCCTGAGGTGTTCAGCATGAGCGGTCCATGGACCGTCTGAGGGAGATGTGAAGCCACTAGTTAGTCTGCTGGCTTGATTCTGGGCTGGAGCTGTAGAGTTGGGAGCGGTAGCTTACAGCTAGGGGGACTGGAGGAGAGAAAGCCGAGGTCAGTGGTAAGCAGGCCAGAAGAGGAGGACTGAGGAGAGCCGGGGAAAGCAAGGGAAGGGAGACAGGTGTGCTGAGGAGAGCCGGTGTCTGGCCTGTTTCTGAGCAAGTGAGTGAGAAGAACAAGACTGTAGCTCAGGACCCAGCGTCTGCCCGACACTGGCTAACTGCTGCACGTGGGGCTTTCTTGGTTCATCTCCAGAAGAACACTAAAACACGCAATGAATCTAAGCTGTACAATAGTTGACCTGGTCCAGGGTCATACGGCTAGGAAGGAGTCAAGCCTGGTCCCATGCCTGGCTCTCACCTGCTCTGCCATCTTAATCACCATCTTTACAACCTTGACTCTGGGTCTACACTGACAAGGCTGGGTGTGCTGGAACCTCATCTTGGAACACCAGAGTGTAGATGGAGAGATCTTACCGTATTTGCAAATAATCACGGAGCAGCTTTATTTTTCCAGTAACTTCTACCTGCTGTGCTCTGTTGGCCGCGAGCTGGTCCTGTCCTGCTGGGGCCGCAAGTTCCCTTAGCAACTCCTCAGTTGGAGGCCACAGTTGTTCACTCACTTCTGCGTGTTAGAACATTTTCATTCTGGTTTTGGAATTTAATCTCATTTATTTTTAAACTTCTACAGAGTCCATCAGAAGCTGTTTGTTCTCTTCTGACACTGGCATCTTCGTGGTATCATTACTGTGTGGTTGTGTGTGTGTGTGTGTGTGTGTGTGTGTGTGTGTGATTTCCTGTGGTTTCCAACATGGAAGCACTAGTGTGTTCATTACTTTAGTTTCAGTGACAAAACACACCCATGGTAAATGCCCCAAGGGAGGAAGGTTTTTCTTGGTTCCTGTGTCATTGGTCTCAGCCCATGGTCCAAGTGTGGTGAGATAGACCACATGGCAGGGAGAATATTGTCTTGGTTAGGGTTTTACTGCTGTGAACAGACACTATGACCAGAGCAACATTATAAGGATAATATTTAACTGGGGCTGGCTTACAGGCTCAGAGGTTCAGTCCACTATCATCAAGGCAGAAGCATGGCAGCATCCAGGCAGGCATGGTGCAGGTGGAGCTGAGAGTTCTACATCTTCATCTGAAGGCTGCTAGTGGAAGGCTGACTTCCAGGAAACTAGGATGGGGGTATTAAAGCCCACAGCCATGGTGACACACCTACTCCAAAAGGGCCACACCTTCTAATAGTGCCATTTTCTGGGCCAGGCATATACAAATCATGACAAATATGGTTTGGCAAGTTCTCATCTTATGGTAGGCAAGAGGCAGAGGAACAGATCAGAAGAAGCCCAGGAACAAGCTACACAACTACTTCCTCCACCCAGACCACATATCCCACTAGATACGGGGGCTAACCCATTGGTGAAGTTAGCGTCCTCATGATTTATTCCCTGGTTCATAGTCCTACCGTCTGAGGACTGAGTATTCATCCCAAGAGACTTGGGGCCTGGAGATATGTCATGTCACAACCCTAACTCTAGCTGGGCGTGGTGGCACAGGCCTGTATTCCTGCTTCTGGGAGGCTGAGGGTGGAGGACTGCATGCTCACTGCGTAACTGGGCTACAAAGCCCGTCAAGGCCAGCCTGACCATTGAGTGAGACTTTTTGTCTCAAAATGAAGAATTTTAAGAAGTGTTTCTGTGGCAGACCACTTGCAGAATGTGTGCAGGCTCTAGGTTTATTACTATTAGCGCAAACAACAACCACCATGACAAAATCCACATACACCTAGAAAGCCCTAAAGGGCCCATTAATGGAGCTTGGCATGTTCCCAGCTTTGGAAATTTGCATCCCACATTTCAGAAGGCTTACTGACACATATCTCTGAAGTTCCCCAACTTTGGTCTGTGTCTCAGTGGTGTTAGTTGAGCTGGTAACCTCAATCTCTACATTCCACAGTTTCCTTAAGATCCATGGTTAAAGGCAGGCCTGTCTGTAGACCCCTCCTCAATCAGATCTTCCCCCGAAACTAAAGTCTGTTAAACAATTCTCATCTTTTTCTTACAGTTTCTTCCCCAAAACTTAATGAGTAAGTTTTTTTAGGGATCCAGTTGCTCAGTCTTGGGGAAGGTACCCTGTCTTTCCTATCAGTCTTTTCATATCTCGTAGCTTCTTCTTCTTCTTCTTCTTCTTCTTCTTCTTCTTCTTCTTCTTCTTCTTCTTCTTCTTCTATTTCTTCTTCTTCTTCTTCTTCTTCTTCTTCTTCTTCTTCTTCTTCTTCTTCTATTTCTTCTTCTTCTTCTTCTTCTTCTTCTTCTTCTTCTTCTTCTTCCTCCTCCTCCTCCTCCTCCTCCTCCTCCTCCTCTTCCTCCTCCTCTTCCTCTTCCTCTTTTTCCTCCTCCTCCTTTCCTCTTCCTCCTCTTCTTTTTCTTTTTAAAATCATGCATGATGAAGGCCCATGAGAAAACTCTCTATTTCTGCCATGTCAAAGCCTTCCTTGCATCCAGCTGTGAAGATGGCAGAACTGTGTGGGTAGTGTGATTTATGTGACATGTGAGGTCAGGAGGAGATCTCAGCCTGTGGTTCCCATCAGCTTGCTGTGGAATTCTAGAGTACTTGAAGAAAGCTGGCTGTCCAGAATCTCATGATTGTTTTGACACTAGATCCAAAATCTCCATTAAGGAATGGAAAGAGCCTGGGAGTTGACTTGTAGGTTAGTGAATCTCTCTGATTTTCTTAATTGTTAAAATAGTAGCATTCTTGAAAATATTTTTTGTTTAACTTTGGAGATTAGATTAGCTAATATAGATGAGTGCTTAATGCATGCTAGCTTTTATAATTTTATTCTAAACAATATCATTTCTAAGCATAGCAGCATTCTTTATAAACGAGCTGGAATTAATTTATTTTTTCTAATATCTGCTCTTCAGAGATAATATCAAAGTTAGAAAAAAAGTATACCTGGACTCTATTTGCAAATGGAAATTAACCCATTAAACAGTAAGGTATGGGAAAGCCACTCACAGTTGATTAGTAGTCAACTATTTAAGGACTTATGTGTATGTTTTTAATACATTACCAAGTTAAAATCCTTTCCTGGAACTTGTCTATTAAGATAACAAAGATTATAGATGGTAAGACTGTAGGAACCCAGTTCCCTGCAAGTGGCTTTGCCACAGACTAGGAGCAGGGGAGGGTGAGCCTGAGGCTCCTCTGATCTAAGATTCCATGCCAGAAAAAAAAAACACCCCCAAAACCTCTTGTGTCTTTGGTCTTTCTCCCTCATGCCATTTCATGTGGGCTTCTAGTCTCCTTTCAGCCACTGAAAGTCAGCTTTATGCATGCATGTTCTGAAACTAAAAACTTGCAATAAGATTTGGTGTCTAGATCATGCCAAGTTGAGCTATAGGAACCTAAGGACAAGATATCCAAACAAAGCAAAGCAAAACAAAATAAAACACAGCAAGAAGCATCATCTGTGTGGATAGATATTCATGCAAAACCTTTTATTTTTACCACAGAGACACCCTTTCTTTAGATGGGTCTGAAAACCCTTTGTAGGGATCATAAAGATTTTACTTACACTCAGGACATAAGTTATACTTTCAACTAGTATAGCAGAATGCAGTGCCTATACTCACACTGTTATCAGTACCTCGAAATTCCTTAGGTGTGTTAGTTGGATTTTTTTTTTTTTTGTCAAAGTGACAAGAACTTGGGAGGGCAGCTTGCAGGAAAGGAAGATTTATTTTGGCTCACAGTTTCAGATGCTCCAGGCAGCCATTGCCCTATATCATTGCTGTGGGGATGTGGGCTTGTGATGAGGAAGAACAGTGTGATGGCCAGAGACCACAGCAGATCAAAATTGCTCACCTCTTGGTGGTTAGGAGGCAGAGAGTGACTGGAAGAGACCTAGGATAAAGTTGAAAGCACATGGCCCATGATCTACTTTGTGAAACTGTAATCTCCCCCCACCCCGCCCGTCCCGCCACCCCACACTAGTTTCATCACCTCCCAGTAGTCTATGCAAACTTGCATCCATCACTAGGTTACTTGTTTGATGAAGAAAGTTTCTCACTGAAGTAATCACTGCTCCTGAGCCCAGCCCCTGAATACTGCCTCCACTGCGGACCATGACATTAACATACATGCCTTTTGGGAGATACTGCAGATCCAAACCATAGAACTAGGTAAGGGTGGCTATCATGGACATGAACATTCGGAGGAACCTTGCCCCAGCATTGGCAACAGTGGTGGGAAAAGTCTCAGTTATGCCAATGCGAAGCCATCTGGCGTGTGGCTGTATGTAGTGGGAAGAGTGACTGTTCCTTGCCTTGGGGAAGGTGGGTGGTGTGACGGGAAGCCATCCTTTTAGTCTGTGGCACCTTTTGGCTAGTGTGTGTCATGATCTCATGAATATTTTATGTAACTTTTTACATCGATGTTGGTTTGTATGTCTCTTGACAATAACTCTTCGACTTTTTGAAGAGCTATAAAACTTTTTTAGGGGAAAATTATTTTACCTATCCACCAGTAATGATGCCCTGAGGCTTAAAGATCCTCCACATTCCTGCCAACACTTGTTATTCTCTTACTTTTTCAGTTTAGCTATCCTAGTGAGCCAGAAGTGGTAGGCCATTGTGGCTTTGACTGACACACCCTTGTTGAGTAGTGAGTCTGAGAATCTTTCCTGTGCACTTGTCAAACATTCGCGTACCACCTTTGGAGAGCCGTCCAGTTACATCCTTTGCCACCTCTTAGATGGGCTTTCTGAATTGTAAGTGATCCTTCTTCTGCTATATTCTGTAGTACAAGTCTTTTACCAGATGATATGAAATTATTCCTCTAATTCTGTGCATCATATTGGTGCTATAATTTTTTGCTCAAAATGCTTAAGTCTGATATCTTCTTTTGTTGCTACATTTTGGCATTATATTTTGCTCTATTTGTTACTACTTTTATTTATTATTACTTTTGGATTTTTGTTTTTTTTTTCCTCTCTTTTTATTTCTTTATACGGGAGGCTAGGGTATTGGGATTTGTATCTTCTTAATCATGGACTCCCTTGGAGCTGGAGATATCACTATACATTGATATCTTATTAATTATAAAAGACCCTCTCCTATCCTCAGGGACATCATTTGTTTGGTATGCACTTTCACCGGCATAACCACACTTTGGCGGCTGCTATTTGCTGAGCACACATGCTCTGATCCTTTCACTTTCAACCCTGTTGGTGCACCTGTATCTCGTCAGTACTCCCTGCAGACTCAGCATCTGCTGAGTCTTGGTTTCCTATACAGTGCAATAATCTCTTCCTTTTAATTGGCGTGTATAATCCACTCATATTTAGTGTTTCTTCTGTCTGTTTCAGTAGTTACCCGGAGAGGGAGGCTTGTCATGCTGTCATTCAGCACCCAGTCTCCATCCTATCACTTTTTAATTCGTTTCATGCAGTAACATTTCATTCTGGGAGTATCTTGGGAACAGTTTGAACTGTTTTCTGTCTGGAAAAAAAATAACCAGAAAAGGTAAGTCATTTAATGTTCCACACAGCAGAGTCTCCCTTTCTTCATTTTGTGCCAGCCACTTCAAACAAAAAATTTGGAAGCCCCAGCCAAAATGACATGGTGATGCATGGACCTGATGACGCCTTTATGACCACAGCTCTCCGGTGCTACCTGCGCAGTGTTCAAAGGCTACTGATTTAGCTCTGCTTTGATCTTTCAAATTCACTTTAAAGAACATTCTGTGATTACTCTCAGCTTTGTGAGTGTTGAGAGGGCTTTTATCCAACTGCATTAGGGCTCTGGGTTGATGACAAAATTCACATGCAAGGAACAATTAAGAACAACAGCAAGCCACACTGTGCCGAAGCTCAGAGTGGAGATTAGTGAGACATTGATGTTGCTGTTGAGGAGCTGGTTGAGACTCCCAGGGAACATGAGCAAGTCCTTGAAGGATTCACGAGTTTATATCAGTAGTGAGAAGGACAGGAGGATAAATACTCACACTCGGGGACCCCAGAGTCCTTGTCTTCTTGGAGAAAACTAACTTCCAATGTACACCCATTTTCGGCTTGATTCAAGCAAGCAAAGCTTGCCGATGCCTGAGGCCTCTCCCGTGCGGCA